>CAKAKR010065487.1:29234-53695 GCA_916700685.1 Adelosebastes latens
TATATTTTATTATTAAAGGAATAGTTCAACATTTTAGGAAATGTGCTTAATTGCTTTCTTGCTTTATTGTTAGCTTAGCTTAGCATAAAGACTGTAAATGGAGGGAAACAGCTAGCCTGGCTCTGTTCAAAGGTAACAAAAAATCGGCACCAGCACCTCAAGTTCACGTTATACCTGGTTTGTTTAATTCATACAAAAACCAAAGTGTGTGAAAGGCATGTTGTGGTTTTTACTATGCACTGCATACCCAATATGTGTACCATCGTACAACATACTTTGTGTGAATAAATAAATAGTAGTATGTATCTTTTCAGACGCACTGAGCAGTAATTCACGTCGTCACTTCCTGAGAGCCTCCTTGCCGGTTTGGAGACGCGTAACCATGGTAACCCGTGCCAACCTCATGTGACCAAACAATGATTTGTGAGAATCATAAAGTCTGAAGTAATTTAGAAAATATATTACGCTTAGCAAAGTGAAATCTTACACTTAAATTGAAGCGTTATCGACGTCACAGAGCTGTAACCGTCAGCGTCATGTTATGAATGATGTCAACACTACCGCATTGCATTGTGGGATATTTATGCCGCTGTAGTGTCCAGTGTTTTCATACTGTAATATTTCAAAGGAAATAGTATACAATTTGTGTACCATTGGTTTCATACTAAGGTTTCGGATATACTATAAAATGTCACGTACTGTTTTAGCGTACTAAATAGCGCGTCAGTGTGGAATTTCGGACGCAACCGTAGTAGTTGTACGGATAAAACAAACAATATTTAACCTGAGCTTTAGAGGTGCTGGTAGGTGGATTGTGTCACATTTGGACAGAGCCAGGCTCTGCAAAGCAAAGGCATATTTCCCAAAATGTCGAACTATCTCTTTAAAGACAGTTCAAGACAAAGACTTGTAAAGTATTTGAAGCAGTGTACTCTTTCACTGAGCTGATTGGCTGGTATAACACCGTGCACATGCCTGGTGCTCACTCAGTAATGAGGTTTCCGTCTTCCACTTCCCCCCCCCCATCCATGTCTCCCCAGAGCACACAGCCTCTGCAGTCTGAAGTCACTGACCCACGCCACCGCTCCACCAAACACATGCATTAGTAACGACCAGCCTTCGTAGGTCGTGTCGACCACTGACTTATATGAGATCTGGTTAAACAAACAGAGGGAAGTCGGCATGTCTGCGGTGAGCTGTGTTGAAACTAAACCACAGTTCATTGGGAAATATACACAGGAACAACAACTCCCTTTTGTTGTAGAGTAGTTATAGGGGGAAGTGGCACATTTGCCATACTGTTACAATAACGGTTTGCAAATTTAAATGTTAGGTATTAAATTACAGATTGTGTCCTTCTAATGCACCTTTCAAACAGAAAATCATTGTTTGCACAAGAAATTGAGCAAATATCAAACTGGTTTTGATCTGGGTCGCAAAATGTCATTGTTGCCTAATGTGCATGAAGTCTTAACAAATAGTAATATGATGAGGAAATGCTTGTGTGAACGAGAAGATGGAGTGAAATTTGAATAGTTGATTCAGTGTGTGTGTGTGTGTGTGTGTGTGTGTGTGTTGCACCTGTTTGTGTTGCTGCTTCACTCGCTCTGGCCTGCAGGAGGTCACCAACAACAACAAGGCCGAGTCCTCGCTGCTGCTGCTGGAAACTAAAAATGGAAGCGCGGAGAAACTGATCTGTCTTTGCTCGTCCTCCACACTGCTTCCATTTGGATAGGACACATTCCGGATGTAATAAAACTACAGTGCATGTTCTCACTGTATCAGTAGCAGTCAGTTTGGCTGTAGTAGTCCAGAGAGAATGAAATGTAGTCAATTCACAATATATACTTCTTTTTCTTACTGATTATTGTAGTTATTTAATTGACCGAGAAGCTTCTGACATTTTACAACTATGTCGTCCTCCTCAGCTAGTAGTAGTAGTATTAGTAATAGTAGTATTAGCAGTATTAGCAGTACTGTAGTAGTCCTCAAAGCCACAGTGACCTGTACAAGATATCACATGGGCTGCTCAAAATAGCCCGACCACCCACCAGATAAATTTACACACATTTCCTCAGTCTCTATTCCTATTTTAACTGTTTATTATACCCTTTTATACACGCAGTGCGGTCACCCCTTTATACAGTTATTTTTTCCATTAATGCTGAATATTTCTCTGCCTGCAGAGCAAGCAGACTGTGGTGTTTTGGTTACATAATAATTCTGTTTTTTCTCTTTCATTTTTAATCCATATTGTATATTTTTAGTTTTTTTTGTTTCCAATGCAGTAAATGCACCTTTCTGTACAGTTTATTTATTGCCTTTAATGTGGAATATTGTAACCGATGCCTGCACTTCCTTTATGCATTGCACCTTTATTTCATTTTTTTTTTTTTTTTTACTTTTGTATAATTCTATTTTAGTTCAGTATGTATGTATATTTGAAGGTGCTATTGATAACATTGATAAAATTCAGCCACTAGATCTCCCTCCCCTGTTCCATTGCATTTACTTCACAACAAGTCATTGCCAGGCACTTACCGTTAATCTCAGCCATTTATCCTGACGACCCAGAGATATCACGTGATTTTACTATTGGCCCACAAGCCGTGTTAGAAGTGGGAACCAAAACGTCTGATAACTTCCAAAGAGATAAACAAAACATTAATTTAGGACCTGCCAAAATTTTTAAAATGATTAATAATTCACAACCATAATAATACTTTTATTCGGCACCTTTCTACAAGCTCTGTGGGTGTATTATTTAAAAATATATATATATATATAACATAAAAATGTTCAATTCAATCAAAAAGACCTTTAATTTTACTAAATACAGACCTAAATGTAGACCTTTTCAAACTTGACAACATAAACTTTGTAAATGGGCTCCTTTCTATTTCCTGTTGCAATGATTGTTAAAGCTGAAGTAGGCGAGATTGGAGCAAATATGATTTTAAAAAAAAGTGATTTTTATAAAACGGTCGCTATATCATGACAGTAGTGCATGAAACAGGTAACCTGAAAAAAAATCATGTGCCTCTGTGTCCGCCGGTGCTCCTAACGGCATTTTTAATCATATTTGCTCTAATCTTGCCTACTTCAGCTTTAAATGTCTTTTATTTGTGCAGATATTTTATTTTTTGCATTGTTTTTAATTATGTGTATTTTTTTTGCACAAACATGTCAGCTATCAAATAGCAAATAACAAACAGCAATATCCATATGAGAATAAGTAGTAATAATTCATGTTGAATAAGATAAGATAAGATGATCCTTTATTAGTGCCAAAGCGGTGAAATTTGCAATATATATAATGTTTATAAAATGTATGACATGAATAATATTTCATGGGCTATTTTGGGACTTATATACTTCAGCTTTAAATGTCTGTATTTGTGCAGATATTTATTTATTTTGCATTGTTTTTTATTATGTGTATTTTCTTTGGCACAGAAATATATTTCCTGATGAGTTACGTTTCTATCTTATCTTATCTAAAATATCTCTCTCTTACTTTGAAGGCGGCCGCCCTTCATTTCCGGTCTGCTCCTCGTGTCTTTGACTTGACGCAGCTGTTGAGCTTTTGACATCGCGTCACAAAAAGGGCTGAAAACACGAAGCTGCCAGCAGCTTCACCACAACACGCCGACACGGAGACACACAGACTCTACAGCTGGACGGAACCGGCGTGTTTATAACCTAAAAGAACCACTTTAAAGGAACTAATGAACTCTGAGTCTGGACGATGATCTCCTGGTTGAATATCTTCATGACGAGGCTGAACTTTACCGAGTCGGTGCAGCAGCAGCAGGAGGAGGAGGAGAAGGAGAGCTGGTATCACTGCTGCAGACAGTGAGGTGGTTTCCTCCGCATTGAACAGGCTGGTAACGACACGTACCACGGTTATATAGGAGGTTATAGGACGTTATAGGAGGTTATAGCAGACCAGCAGACAGCAGCGTGTTGATTAAAGCAGACAGCAGCGTTCTGGTTATAGCAGACCAGCAGACAGCAGCTTTCTTGTGATGTGAAGCCAGAGATGATCAACTTGAAGGAAAGTTGGGTGAGACGGCGCATCAAAAGAAAGCAACAAAAGGGATGTTTCTGCAGCATTAAGGCGACTTTAGTTAATGCATAAACCCTCTCTTGATTTAAAGTTATACTAGTTTAATGTGTGAGGTGACCAACTTGAAGGAAAGTTGGGTGAGACGGTGCATCAAGAAAGTGATGTTTCTGCAAAATTAAGGTAGTTTAGTTAATGCATAAACCCTCTCTTTAACTAAAGTTATACTAGTTTAATGTGTGAGGTGACCATGGAGGAGCAGGAGAGGGAGATCTCTGACCTGGACCCTCAGGAGACCTCCTCCTCCACGGTGCATGTGGTGCAGGAGAACGGTGTGATGCTGGTGGTGAATCACAGCCGGATCCAGCCTCCCTTCAGCGTGCTGCTAGCCACCATCATCTACTGCGCGGAGTTCATCACGGCCGCGGTGCTCTGCAGCATGTACCACAAGACCGACGACGTCATCTGGATGGGCTTAACCATCTTCTTCATGCTGCTGCCGGCCGTGCTCATCCAGCTGGCCCTCACCTTCATCCACAGAGACCTGGGTCGGGACCGGCCCCTGGTGCTGTTCCTGCACCTGCTGCTGCTGGGGCCTGTCATCAGGTAGGTGATGATGAGGGGTCAGGGGTCAGGGGTCAGCCTGGTGCTGAGGGTGGTGTGTTAAAGGTCCCATATTATAAAAAAGTGAATTTTTCATGTTTTTTTTTATTATGAAGCAGGCTTAAAGGGACTTGTTGTAACTTTCAGAAATGCTTGTTAACAGCGACACCTGTGGCCGTTAAGTCAAC
Organism: Adelosebastes latens; assembly: GCA_916700685.1. NCBI lineage: Eukaryota > Metazoa > Chordata > Actinopteri > Perciformes > Sebastidae > Adelosebastes > Adelosebastes latens. The sequence goes on from CAKAKR010065487.1 coordinate 34,092, forward strand.
GAAAGTCAGCGTCCTGTTGCTCGCGCTTGTGCTCGCTCTACATAGACATGAACGAGCATCGCTCAAAACAGTGAGGAGACACACGTCAGCTAAAACCACAATATCACTCTATATTTCAGCTGCTTGGCAGTAATGTTAGCTGACCAGACGAAGGGCTCTCCATGAATCAATGCTGATCCTAGTGTTGGCTTTTCCTGCTTCAGCCTCCCGACCGCGGCCGGAGGTAACGGGAGATACCGGCTCCCGGTCGAGACGATAACGCTTCTCGCTGCGGAGCCCCGTCACTTCACAAGACACGGAAAACCTCTGTTGGTTTATTTAGCTGCAGCATTTATTTCTGCACAAACGTCCACTGTACATTCACTAGATATTCTCAGAGCTAAACTAACTCTTCTGCAGTGTGGAGTGAGCGCGCATGCACGTGAGAAGTGGAGCGCGAGAGCGAGAACGCGCGCGGTGTGAGTGAAGGCAGGCAGGCAGAGGAGGAGAGACTCCGGCCACACGCGAGCGTGCATATGCGAGCGCTCATGGGATCCCGACCCGGTACATTTATACGCTTAAAAAGTTACAAACAGTCCCTTTAAGTGCTATAGAAATACTGTGAAAGTATCGAAACGCTCAATCCACAGGGAAATACATAGCAGCCCGTATTCAGAAACTCTGCATTTGAAACAAGCTGTCAGGATTTCTGCCCATTCGTGATGTCACGAATATACAATATTTAGACCCTTTACACAATTTTAAACGTAAACATTCTAAATGTGTCCCAGTTTATTCCTGGTTGCAGTGTATGTGAATGTCATCAACTGACAGGAAGTAAACATGGACCCAAACTGTTGCCTAACAATGCAATCCTGTTGCAATTCTGTTGCAATTCCGTTGAAATGCACTAAAACGGAGCATTTCAGACAGAGGGTAAATACAGGCATATTCAGACAGACAGTACGAGGAAAATAATGTTTTTTTTTTTAACATTACAGCATGTAAACATGTTCTAGTAGAAACACAAAATACAAGTAAGAACCTGAAAATGAACACGATATGGGACCTTTAAGAAGCTGAAATCAGAGAATTTTGACTTTTTTCTTTACTTAAAAAATGACTCAAACCAACTGATGACTAACTAATCTATTAATCGTTGCAGTCCATTTTTTCCAGTACGTAGTGTTTTCATAATACTTTTAAGGTGTTTATCCAACCTTTCAGCCAGCCAGTGGTAAATGTGATTTGTAGTAAATCACCTAAAAATATACACAAAATAACCCGTAAGTTTAAAGTTTAAATGCCTGAAGATTCACGTCTTCCCAAACAGGCAATTTTATTAGAGAAAAGTTTATATTATTCCATATAAATACTAGCAGTGCGACGGTTCAACAAGCCCACGGTTCAGTTTGTTTTGCACATTAGGGAGTCGAAAAAACAACCATTTCTAAAACCATTTCTATTGTGTTTGAACTCCAAAATATAGAAAATAAATTGGTTGATTGATACTAATGAATGTTTTTTTCTATATTATATGAAGCCATACGTGAAATAAGGCAGGCTACTTAATGGTTAAGTCATCCTATGTTCAGATAACTGCCTCTTCTGTGTCTCTGGCACCTCATCAGATAATTGGCAGGCCTGTACTTAATAGTGGTGCAACGGTCCAATTTGTAAGTGTAGAAAGTAAGTGCTGCAAAGATTAGCATATAAATTGAATAGTCGAGAACTATTTTGATAATCGATTAATCGTCTTAGTCATTTTTTTGTGAGCAGAAACTTTCGCTGGTTCCAGCTTCTCAAATATGAGGATCAGAGCCGGTTTAAGGCCATATACGGTAGGCGGTCGCCTGGGGGCACCACAGTCTGGGGGGCGGTGGTCGCCCTCTAAAAAAAAAGAATTATCTTTAAAAAAAATGTCAATGGGCACCCTCCTCATTTTCTGCATTGAGGTAACAAATTAACAAATACTACTCTTTTTCATCTGCCTGGCCGCACTTATTCGTTAATAAAAGTGTTAATTGTAGTGAAACTAACTAAACGTTTAAGCCATCAATATCAAGGACCAATTGTTTATTTATATTATAATAAATCCAGTTATTTATGAAAATAATCCAAAGGGGCTAGAGCCGGCCCTGGTGAGGGTTTTATGCTTTTCTTGGACATAAATGATAATAAACTGAATATATCTTTGGCTTTTATACAGTTGGTCCATCAAAACAAGACATTTTGAAGACAACACCTTGGACATGTTGGACATTAAACAATTAATTTAGAAAACTTTATCTTTATCGATTAATCGATAATGAAAATAACCGTTACTTACAGCCCCACATCTTACTGCTGTGGTTTTACTCTGCTATCCATCTTACTGGACGTGCAACTTCCCTTTTCCATTTGCAGCGCGGCAGCTTCAGTTAATGGGATACAAATTGCCAATCTCTGTTGAGTGCATCATGGAAGCGCTGACTGTCAGTCAGCATCCTTCAGCATCCATCTGTTGTAGTTCATCAACTACATTTGATCAACCGCGTTCAGACTGTTGCAGCATCATGATTTCTGCGCTGACTGAGATTCACAGATTTTGGCGCTCATTAACGGGATCACACTCCAGATGGAGAGCCTGTCCAGTATGAAGAGGAACAGGAGGGACGACTGAACATAACAACCTCCCACATCCTCAAAAGTGTTGAATAGACTCCAGAGTAGAGCTGCAACGATTAGTTATCAACTGTTGCACACTATTTTGATATCGATTTGAGTAATTTTTTTTTATACTTTATGTTTTGTTGTTTTATAACAAAAACAAACAAACAAACAATACAGACAACAAAAGACGGACAGGATCATCCTGAATGAGTAGAAATGCTAAACATCATATGACATTATATACATTTATAGGAGAAGAAAAGAAGCTGAGTAACATGGCAGTATGCAAGTCCCCGGTTCCTTAGAGTCCCAGAATGTCCTTTAAAGTCTTAAAGGTCCCGCTAGTCCAACATCATTTATTGGGAGAAGGAAGCAAAGTTTTCCACAACAAAATACCTACACAATAAGGTCACTTCTCATCTCAATTCACTTCAGGTTCAAATGAGATTTCCATCCAGTTCTTCCAGTATTTTTCACCTTTTTTGGTGGCATGTCTCAGAGAGAAAGTCAGTTGTTCCACACTCTAAATTTCTTTCCATTCAAGGACTGTTTGGAGATTCCTTATTCAACCCTTTCCTGGTTATGGTTCTATTCTACTACCAGCTAAAAGTATCTGTAATAAATATCTGTCCCGCTTTTTCAGCCCAGTTAGCACATTTCCCAAAATATATAACACTGAAAGTTAAAATCAAGCTCTGAGCTAGTTATTGATCTGATCGCGGTGACGACGTCTACCCAGTAAGAAGACATATTAGGGCATTCCTAAAAGATGTGACCAGCAGACATATTACCACACAATCTCCAACACTGACCAAGCTCAGGTTTGTTACTCTCTGATTGCAGCTTCTTAAATGTGAATATGTTTTTGGTTTCTTTACTCCTCTATGACAGTAAACTGAATATCTGTGAGTTGTGGACAAAACTCTCTGGACTAACTCTCTGAGCTACAATTATCCATGATTTTTTAGTCATCGAATTACTCGAGGAATCGTTGTAGCCCTCAAAGTGATGTTTGCGCCGGTGTTTTGAAGTCTCCGTGCAAAAAAAACTCCACAAAAATTCCCCCAAATATCCCAGAATTGAAAACCGAATAGCCTCCCTCCCCGACGAACGAATATCTGAATGGTCAAATATTCGGATCCGGCCCTAGAAAGCAGCGCTCTTTTATTTAAATGTGAAAGTGCAATAAAAATATTTTGTCCCTAAAATCAGTAAGTAATCATTATGAATAATCTTCATCTCAATATTGATAAAAAAAATAATCGTGATTATCATTTTGGCCATAATCGTGCAGCGCTACAAACAACAACAACAGATTAATCGACAATGAAAATAAAAGTTAGTTGCAGCTCTGATAGAGATAAACTTTAAACATCAGGAGCTTTTCCTTTCTTTTTTTATAATTGGAAGAACATTGCAAGGCATATAAATTACAAAGCAAATAAGTAGTCTTCTATTTTTCATCCATTTTTCCCTCCCAACCCCGACAATAAAAGGAAATAACCAATATCACACTAATAGTTATAAGACTTAAGGCAGCAATGACACCAAAGTTAGAAACACACTGGACACATGAAATAATAAAAAACATACAATATTCACATATACACACAAAAAAAACATAAATAAAATGAAATAAAAAAAAATAAAGTAGTAAAAAAATGAAAAAAATAATAAAGATAAAAAAAAAATAACAACGCCAATCCAACAAAACAAATAAGGAGTCTCAGTCGTCACAGCCAGGCAAGGAGGTCAGAGATTCAAAATGGTTTTGAAGAGGTTTCCAAGTCTTTTCAAAATAATTGAGGGAACCTTTAAAAGAGAAAGACTTCAAACATCAGGAGCTTTTCCATCCTGAGCTTCTGTGGTCAAAGTTGACCCCCCCCCCTGCCGTCTAGACTTTAACAACCAATCTGTCAAATGACTCTGCAGAGCCGGCTCCCGCCCCCGTTGGTAACACATCCTTCACATTTATGGCTTGAACGCCACTCGGTTGTATGACCTCATCTCAGGATAACGGCCCTCGATGCTGGCTCATGAGGACAGCGGGGGAGGGTTGTAGATGTTGCCGGAAAGTGTTCCTGAAATAATCCAGCTTGATTTATTCTTGGAAATCAACGCAGTGGAAAATGCAACGTTATAAACGTTTTTATAAATGTCTTTGCTGAGGGAGTTGTTCTGTTTAGTCGCCGCCAGCTGAGAGACCTGTTTGGCGAACCGTGTCTCATGCAGGGAAGATGTAGGCGGAGGCTTAAGCTGTCTGAAATTCAAATACACACTTCATACTCTCTTTCTTCTCTCTCGCTCTGAACTTTGATATGTCAACAGTGAGCCCTGAGGTGTTACAGTACTATAGGAGTTAATTGAAGGGTGTGCTATTGTTTGTTCAGGGCTAGAAATTCAACCTTGTCCTCAGCTCTTTACGAGTTTACAGGAAGAATGCTCAGCTTTCAGTGCACCTTCAAATATAACAAGTCCAATATGTTTCAAAACAGTTTGCAGATATAAGAGTAAAGATGCAGATAAAAAATAATGAGTAAATAAAGATGTAGGAGAGCTACAGAAGGAACACTTTACAGTGCCGTGCAGAAGGCAGGAAGTGATCTTATCTTCCATGATGAGCTTATAGATTTGATTTTAGTGTAGCGCATCAAAACAGATAAAACTCTTCAGAATACAACACAAGACTCATGATCCTCCTGCTTAACCAGATGTGATAAATGTGAGCCAACAGTGCTTCACAAATGAGGATTTAGCATGTGACCAGACCTTTCTTTCAATGCAACGGTGCAGATTTGCAGTTCCCACCAATATGTGGATCAAGGTCAGGTCTATAGTTATTAACACATCGGAGATAAACTCGTGTCATTGCAGGAGACGGATGGACCACCTGCAGCCTCAGAGTCTATTTCAATCTGAGTCTTAGCGAGGCAACACTTGTAGCTTAGAAGTGCTGTCTCATTTTGGCGGCTGTGAGGATCCTGCAGAGCAACAGAGCGGGTGGATTTATTGATGAAGATGATGATGTGTGGAGTCGAGGAGTTCAGACAGAAAAGGCTTTTATTTTGGAAGATGAAGATGTCTGGTGTTTGACACGCTGACGTGGTGACGGTTCATTAATATTATCTACAAGACTACAAGTTTGAAACTGAAAAATAAATCTGGGGGATGTGGAGAAATGAACTTACCAGACCTCTGTAGCCTCATCTTGACTGGAGGCTACGTTAGCCGAGTTGCATTATGGGTAATGTAGGCGCCAGGGTTTTGAGAAGGAAGAAGAATGCGTGGAATTAAAAAAAGACGATATCTCTGATTCTGATCGTTCTTCATCTGCCCGGCCGCACTTATTCGTTAATAAAAGTGTAAATTGTAGTGAAACTGACTAAACGTTTAAGCCAACAATATCAAGGACCAATTGTTTATTTATTTTATAATAAATCTGGTTATTTATAAAGATAATCTAATCTCTCTAATCATCTAGGGCCCCAAAGGGGCTAGAGCCGGCCCTGGTGAGGGTTTTATGCTTTTCTTGGACATAAAGGATAATAAACTGAATATATCTTTGTCTTTTAATCAGTTGGTCCATCAAAACAGGACATTATGAAGACAACACCTTGGACATGTTAGACATTAAACAATTAATTGAGAAAACATGAACTATTATCGATTAATCAATAATGAAAATAACCGTTAGTTACTTACTTACAGCCCCACATCTTACTGCTGTAGTTTAACTCCGCTATCCGTCTTACTGGAACTGCAACTTCCCTTTTCCATTTGCAGCGCAGTAGCTTCAGTTAATGGGACACAAATTGACAATCTCTGCTGAGTGCATCATGGAAGCACTGACTGTCAGTCAGCCTCCTTCAGTAGGCGCCAGGCTTTTAGAAGGAAGAAGAATGCGTAGAATAAAAAAAAGACGATATCTCTGATTCTGCTGCATCGATTTTGATCATTTCTGACACTGACAATCCGGGGTCTTTTAATAGCCTTAAAATCAATTTGACACAGGAGCAAACAAAAACAAGACTATATGTGCGTTCCCATACTACCATACTATTTAGTATGCCAGAAAAAGAGGATGTCCCAATGCATAGTATGACAAAAAAATACCAGGATGTCCTACTACATCCGGTCGCATTCTGCAGTATGCAAGCCAGCGTGGTTTTCTGGTTATTCTGACCCACAATCCTCTGCACAGCAGATATATGAGCTAGAGGGTCAAAGTTCAACTCGAAATGTTATGATGAAGTAGTACGTCCCAGTTGAATGCATACTGCATGCAACAGTACGTACTTTGTAAGAGCAGCTGCAGTACGTACTAAAAGTAAAAAGATAAAGTAAGTGATTTGGAACGTAGCCTAGGGCGGTGTCTGAATATGGATACTGCTCTTAGTACATTTCCATCTAGTACACAGTTTGAAATGTACTTATTTGCGTTGTGCGTGAGTTTCGACAGGGTAGCGATGTCTCAAATTGAAACCTCTTCTTCCTCTTCTTCCTCTTCTACTTCTTCATCTTGTTCGTGTATAGAAGGTAACACGCAAATTGTGAAACTCTCGCGAAATGGTTAAGGTCAGTCATTGACCTTGAATGGTTAAGGTTAGGATAGGTCGTTGGGCAGCAAGTCTCGCATGAGTTTTTGCAAGTTTTCCTTGTTGTTGTTGTTGTTGTTGTTGTTGTTCTTCTTCTTTTTCTTCTTCATGGCTAACTGCAAGCAGACAGAACATTGGCACCAACATTTCCACACTTCCACTACGTAGCCAAGACAGAGACCGTTGAGGGTTGAGAAGCGTCCAGCGTTCCACTCTCAACTTTTTGCTGTTAAGAGTACACCATCGGAGTACTCGCACTGTACTGCGTTTTGCCGTACTTGTCAGTGTGAACACACTCATGCCAACTGAGACACAGTTTAAGAGTCTACAGCCATGCTGGCGGCTAACAGGCTCACAGTGACGATGCTAACATGCTGATGTTTAGCAGATATAATGTCGATTGTCTTAGTTAAGCGTGTTAGCATGAAGCTAATTTCATTAATTTTGCAGATATATGCTCATAACCCAAAGACAAATTATACATTTGGCCTGTTGATGGAGCTATAGAGGGAAAGTCGTCCTCTGCAGACCATCAGTGTTATGACAACCGTTCCCATAGTTGTTTAGATATTTCAGTCTGGACCGAGTTACTTGTCAGACTGACCGTAGCGCCTCGCTGCCTGCATGGATAAAGAAAACTGCTAAAAAACCAAAAGCAGCTGTTATCTGTCAGCTACACCCACTTGTTTATGATCATGAACACGTCTTTGCTCCACCTAAGAATGCTCCGCTCATGCCAGTGACTGCTAAATCATCATGACCATGAAACATCTTTCAATATCAAAGTGAGCCTGCATCTCTTTATGAGCTTTATGAACGCTCTTTTATGCAGTTATGATCTGTAACGCTGAGCTAGAAAACACATACTGGGGTTGCTATTACAGACCATTCTGCTCCGTTTTATTCTTCTGTTTTATTTCCAGCTCTTCTCGTCCATCGCTGTGCTGCTGTAAACACAATCACCTCTGCTGCCTCTTGGATTAGATGGGAGGTTTCCTGTGTGACTCAGGGATGTTGTAATTAGCTGATCTCGTGGCTGCAGTCAAACACACCGTGTCTGCTATCAAAAGCGGAATTTCAAGTCACATTTTTTACACATGGCTGCATATAATTAACCTTTATAAGTGCCTTGTTTTAGTTTCTTTGGAGATAAGGAGACACATTATCCGCACAGTCAATAGGGCAGCTTTAAGGAGGGGGTCGGGTTCTTTACAACTTGTCCTGACACGTCTCCTTAAGTATAGGATCCTGCTGCCTTAAACTCTGTCAGCTTGGACCAGTCTCGGCATGCAGAGCTCCTTGTTTTGTGTCTGTCTGTGTTTCACAAACTCTCGCCAGTCTGGCGAGGCCGTGTTAGTGTGAGCGCGATGAGCCGGGTGAGGTTATCCCAGGCGACCAAAACAAGACGATCTTGCTAAAGAGCTGCTGAAAGAATTTCCTGAATGCTCTGCCTCCCTTTAGTCAGAGAACATCGGGAGTCACAGGAGTTGACCTCGTTTTAAGGCCAACTTCCTCCTTCATCGTTTGTGTGCCATTTGTCGCACCATGCTGCTGTATTCACACAGATTGCACGTTTAGACTGCAAATACAGAGCAGTAGAGCCCGTGGGTTTCCTTTTTATAAATCCATAAGTCGCTGCCTCGGAAGTCGGCGTATTGATTCTCTCTTGGCTAATGCATTCATCAGCCCTGCTGTTTCTTTTTCCCCCTCCCCTAAGTGAAATTCAGTCTGAATCCTAAGTGCACGCTGGCTGGCGTTCAGCACCCTCGCCACTGCGTCCTCGGCCCCATTGTGCTGCCAGATCTCCAGGGAGAGGGTGTCGGTAAATCAGGTTTTTTTTGTGCCAGTTTCGCTGTCTGTCGTAGACATGGTACACTAAAGCTGCACGGCCCTCATCTGCCCGTTGCTATCAGTCTGGGAGCAAATACACTCAAAGTGTGTGTGTGTGTGCTGGTTTAGAGATAACAGCGAGCTTCCAAATAATGACCTGATTTCCCCGACGCCAGCCTCTAACGTTTTGGGTCAAACACAGTTCAGGGACGAGTGCGGGAAGCTTATCACCGTGTCGCATTTGCACTGCAAGTACAGTTTCCCTGCTCGCAGCAGCTGAAGCAACACGTCCGACTGCCTTCTCTGGAGTGTCAGCACATAGCTGAACCACGGAGAGATTGATCCGTGTGGGATTCAAGGAGATTTCGGAGCAAAAGATAACATTCCAGCACAGTGATGTTAGTTTTACAATCCTCAGAGAGAGGGCGGGGTTGGGTCATTTTACATGTTGTTATTCAGGGATTATAATGTTTGCATTTTGTTGTTGGCAGCAGGTGGAAACCTTGCACTTCCAGTTTAGGTAGTTTTCTTGTTGCAGCTTGAACTTACTTGAAATTATTTTAACAAATGTATGTCCTTTGGGCCTCTAAAAAACAATCTGGAAGCATTTGAATATCATTTTTTTTTAATGTAGAAACAATTAAATTAGCCAGAAATCCAAATTATTTGTTGAAGATTCTAATACTTTCTTTAAAGTCTGAAACCTCTCGCGTTGGAAAACTTGTTTCCCTCCTCCTCCTCCTCTTCTTCCCTCTGAATAGCGTTGGTTTCGGCCCTGCAGCTGAACACAGAGAGCATTTACCTTGCAAACGTTGAGAGAACCACACCCAGAGAGAGTTTCAGTGGATCCATTCAGGCCACCGGGAACTGTGCTTTCTTTCTTCTGGCTGCCCTCTGCTGGTGCTCTTGTTTGTGTTTGTTTAGCTGTGATTTATAAAGATTAGGTGTGTTTATGATGGATCCTTTATGTGACATAACATTTCTGAGATTATGTGTATAATATCTCATTTTAAAACAAGCTGCAGGCGCTGCCCCTCAATGTTTGGTGGACATCATGTCTTGCTTAAAGCTTGAGAAAATCAGATACTCGCTTCAATATTCACATGAGAAATTCCTGAAAGCATGGAGCCCTTTTTTAGATCCATTCCAGATACTGTAAGTACTTGATTACTAAGTGCAGCTCGACTACATCACACAGTATTCAATCTTTCATCGCAAGTCCTTGGCGTGACACTTACCTTTCCGTATGGCGTGCTGGCAGTGACTGGGGAGGGATTGTTTTATTGTTGATATACATAGATTATATACATCCTTTGTTTTGACTTGTTTATTTGTTGGCATTGGTGCCAGCTGCTAATAGTGTATACTCGTACCTGTCATTCCTCTTTGGTTACCGAATAACGCTGCACTTTTGCTATATCCTGCAAAACCCCAATAACAAGATTTTGATTTAAAACAAGCTGCAACTTGAAAAGAAGCTGCAGCAACAAACTGCTGATTTATAACCTCTGATATTTAGCTTTATTCCACTCATATGTTTGCTTTATAGCTATTATTGCCCTCCCATATTCACCCTGCGCTGATTAAATGATGTTAAAACACAAGACATCCCATTGTGGTGACTTAAACACGACGTTGCACTGCCCTCTGTTGGCGTGATAATATTACTCCACTCTGTGACTCTCTTCATTGCGTCCTTCAGGTGTTTCGAGGCTCTGGTGGTCTACTTCAAGGCCGGTAAGAAGGAGGAACCGTACGTCACCATCTCCAGGAAGATCAATCTGAAGAAGGGACAGGGGACGCAGATGGAGTGGGAAATCGGCCAATCGGAGCGCAACCTGGCCACTCACAGGAACGCCTTCAAACGCACGGCGGTCATCCAGGCCTTTCTGGGCTCCGCGCCTCAACTGACGCTTCAGCTGTACGCCACCATCCAGGAGAAGTACTTCCTCCCTGCGAGATGTAAGAATGATTGACGGTGGGGTCGGGGGTTCATGCTACTGTATATGAACACTATACGAGTATCTTTAAATATGAACACTATATGATAGGGGTGTAATGATAAGTTTTTACAACGATACGATACATATCACTTTCCATGGTTCCAATACGATTCAAGGACGATATTTGGCTCATCCTGAGCGATACGATACGATACAATACGATACGATACGATACGATACGATACGATACGATACGATTCAATGACTTGAAATCGATTCAGTAACTTTTTTTGCCAAAAATTCAGTCATTTTCAGTATAAACGTTAGAGCAATAATACAGAGATCAACCTCTGCAGCTTGGGACAGAATCATTCCTCTACAAACGCTGTTTGAATAATCTGCTGATAGTAATCCAGTAGTCCTCCTACAGTGTTCATTTGGGGTCTTTTCATACATGAAGACATACAGAAAAACATTTTAAAACTACGTTAGACTAACGTTAGTTGAGTTTTGTTTTTTACTTTACTCCCGTCGTGATAATTTGCTTCGCGGACCGTCTGCTTTCTGTTTAACATTTCTTTACTAATAAAAGTGTTAAAAAAATACATCCATGTAACGTACAAAAGATTATTTACCTTGCAAATCGATTTTATATCGATATACGTCTCCCGTGAAGGACAACTTGCCGAGTACCTATCGATGTAGTTGGATCGTAGGAATATAAATCAAGACATCGATGTAGTAGATGAATCGTTACACCCCTACTATACGAGTATCTTTAAATATGAACACTGTGTGTTGAACTCTGGATTTTATACCTGGCGAGGTTGAAATACCTCTAAAATTAACTTGATGTTTGCAGCTCTTTAAGACTCATCACCTTCAATTAATACTCTACACATCCAATTGAATTTCATTGACAGTTTTAGTGAATGTAAATGCTGTTAAGTAAGGGTGGAAGATTTTAAATAGCCTCATATAACCCAGTAAGTCCTTTATTTTATATATATATATATATTTATATAAGCTGGATATTTGTGCAAACTGTGAAACACTAAGAAAAGTCAGTGGACACAGTATAAAATAGTCTGGTTTTCCATTAAAAGAGTCTAAAGAAATCAGCTCTGTAGGCTCAGCACTGCTAACATGCTAATGTTAAGCAGGTATAATGTTAAATATTCATATTCACAATCATAGTTTAGCATGTTAGCATGCCAGCATTTGCTAATTAGGATAAACAGTACAGCCGAGGCTGATGGGAGTGTTATTAGTTTAAGTATTAAGTTTAATATAAAGCAGTGGTTCCCAAAAGGGGGTCCCGGAGGTTTCAGGGGATCATTTATTTTCACTATAATTCTATCCATAACTAACAAAATGACGAAATATATAACTTCATACATTGTAATCAGACATTTAAAAGCTAAAATCCAGTGGGGGACCCTGGGGGGACACAATCTCAATGGGGCTCCGTGGACTAATTTGTGACAGTTTCGGGGTCTTCGACATGAAGAAGTTTGGGAACCACTGATGTAAAGTATTTGACAAATACTAAAGTTTGACCTGCTGATGGCGCTGGAGGAACAATGAAGGGATCATAGTCGTAAAGACGATTCAGTCTGGACCAAAGTGGTGAACCGAAAAGTCGTTTTGTACCATATGAGTGCTTGAAAGTACATTCATTATTTTACTTAACCAAGGATCTTTCTACATTAGATTGTTTTCTTCTATTTTATATTAGACTTAGTGTAAGCAGTGTCAGAAATAATCAGGGCAAATGGCAAAATTGCTCCCAAATTCAAGGTGTTTGCCCGAGAGCTGCAACGATTAATCGATCAGTTGTCAACTATTAAATTAATCACCAACTATTTTGATAATCGATTTTTTCGTTTTGAGTCATTTTTAAAGAAAAAAAAAAGTCAAAATGATCTGATTCCAGCTTCTTAAATGTGAATATTTTCTGGTTTCTTTACTCCTCTATGACAGTAAACTGAATATCTTTGAGTTGTAAAACGCAATAAAGGGGGCAAAAATAATTGAGGTTGTGGATGTAAATACCTCCAAAAAAGAATATTTCATATTCTACTCTGAGTGTAAGTGAATACATTTGAATATATATTGATAATATGAGGAGTTCTCTGTTGAATGATGTTGATGTAAGTTTGACAGCTGACTCGTGTTTGTTTTTCTCAGTGGCTCTGATGATCATCACGCTGATCTCCATCACATACGGGGCTCTGGTCTGCAGCGTCCTGGCCATCCAGATCAGATACGACGACTACAAGGTCCGCCTGCGCCCTTTGGCCTACCTGTGCATGATCGTGTGGCGAGTCCTGGAGATCGCCACCCGGATCACCGCTCTGGTCCTCTTCAGCACGGCGCTCACCCACTGGGTGATCCTCGTCGCCATGGGCAGCCTGCTCTTCTTCTTCTTCCTCCCCTGGGTGGAGTTCTGGGCCCGGAAAGGCTCGCTGACGGAGAGCGTGGAGAAGAACTTCTCTAAGCTGGGCACCACGGTGGTTCTGTGCATGTTCACGCTGCTCTACGCCTGCATCAACATCTTCTGCTGGTCGGCGGTGCAGCTGGACCTCTCCCACCGGGAGCTCATCGAGAGGAAGCAGCGCTGGAACCGCCTGGCCATTTACTACAGCGGGCGCTTTGTGGAGAACTTCCTCCTCATCACGCTCTGGTACTTCTTCAAGTCGGACTTCTACGAGTACGTGTGCGCGCCGCTGCTGGCCGTGCAGCTGCTGATCTGCTACAGCCTCGCCGTGCTCTTCATGCTGCTCTTCTACCAGTTCTGCCACCCCTGCAGACGCCTCTTCAAGTACAACGTGCACGACTGCCTGCACTGCGTCTGCTGCCGCCCGGGACTGAGGGGAGCGGGAGGTCAACGGGGGGGGATGCCGCCCTCTTACTCCACCGCTGCCACCATGGTGCTGGTGCCGGAGGAGCCGCTGGAGCTGCTGGACCCCCAAAACTCACAACCCCTCGACCTCACCAGCCAGCTGGGAGAGCGGGAGACGGCTATCGTTGCAGACATGATGCAGGCGGCCTGAGGAGGGGGATTCAATGAACACGTTCTCTGCAGGCTGCACCACGAAACTTTGAGTACTTTAACACAAAAAGTGTTTTTGAGTTAGCGGAGTGATGAGTTAGAGGACAAACCTTTTCTCTTAAGTGCACAAAACTTTACTAATTCACAGGTGTGAGAGGGAACTCTATCTTTAAGGGGGTTACGTACACTTGTTGGGGGGCACGGCGAGGCCCCGGTGCACCAAAGAATGTAGCACGTCGAGATGCACAAAGGCCGCCTTGAGAGAGCGCCGGTGGGTCGTGTTCAGGACGGAGCCAGGTGGGCGGGAAACGTGCCAACAGTGTCTGTGAAAAACTGACCAGGAGGTACAACCCCAGTTTACTTCCTCTCACTCAGGGTTTACACGCCATGAACGCCCCGTTTGCACACGTTTGCTGCACTAAACTAAAAAAAAAAAAAAGCCGAAGGGTGATAAAAGGTCAGAATGTATCTTCCTCTTAACTTAACCACATAAACCTGCTGTAATGAATGCCTGGTGTTGTTCACTGCTCAGTCTGGTTGATTTAAAAAGGTTTTAGTTTCACACAAAAAATGCACGAAAATATGTCAAAAGTTGGTGAAATCTTCAGTTGAAAAAGACTCGATGGAATATCACGTGTGGTGTTTAAAGTTAACCTTCCAGCTGATGATGAATTAATAACCAGACTGACACTGAGTAGTTTATGTTTGTTGTCTTCGTTCAGTGCCTTCACTACTGTTGTTTTACTTGAAACCTAAATAAAATAATCTAATGTCCACTTGCCTTTTTTTGTTTTAATGACTTCCCGCTCCTTAAGTGCTCACACAATTATTATTTTTTGCGTCTCCACCCAGCAGAGCAACACTTCCTCATTCCTTCATGCCGTCCATACTAGTTTTTCCAACCTGAGTTCCAGCAGGTAGGAATGTGGTCATTCAGCTCAAGGAGGGGAAACCTCGCCTCTAAACTTCCACAACGACGCAATCACTCTCTCTCTCTCTCTCTCTGTGACTTTTGTTTCCTCGTGTTTCGACACCTTTACACCTGCAGAGGAGGAGGAGGAGGAGGAGGAAGAGGAGGAGGAAGAGGAGGAGGAGTCCGGACAGCGTGGAGGAAGATAAAAGCACAGGCAGACTGAAGATGAAGAGAAGCTGCTGCTGCTGAGTGGAGATAATATCTCACCATGGGTAACTGGATTATCAACAATGGACTTACGGCCTTCATACTGGTGAGTTCTTCTTATTTACACTTTAAGAATTTCAATTTTCAAATTGCAAAGATGACATGCACAGATTTTTGTGCGCAAAATGCCAAAAGAAACATGCCAAAAGTCCTGCACCTTTAATGCAAATAACATAAAAAATGAATATTAATGACTTACTGTGATAATTGTGTGATGAAAACATGATGTTTGGTTGTTTGCAGATTGTCTGGATGGGAATCAACATCTTCCTCTTCGTCTGGTATTACTTCTTCTACGATTTAGGAGATCAGTTTTTCTACACACGTCATCTTTTAGGGGTGAGTCAAGACGATCGAAATCAGCTCAGATGCTCGTTCAACCGCCTTCATAACTAATAATTATCACATACTTGTACGTGACTTGAGTATTTCCATTTCATGCAACTTTATACTTCTTCTCCACCACATCTCAGAGGCAAATATTGTACTTTTTTACTGCACTACATGTATCTGACATCTTTAGTTACTTTGCAGATTAATACAAAATATAAATCAAACAAATACCCAGCAGTAGATAAAGTAGCTAAATCTCCACCGACGTGATGAACACATTAATGCATCAATAATTATAATCCAGTATAATATAATAAAGGTTATTCCCCTTACCAAAAAGCACTATACTTCAAGTTTATTTTATGTAATGTATGTTATTTTAAGTAAAGTTCAAGTATATATTTCCCAAGTATACTTTATGTAGTAAGTATACTAATATCAATGTACTGGTAGTATACTTAAAGCGTACTGCTTTAATACTTCTTGGGACTAAATTGGCCCACTTCTTAGTTTATAAAAGTATACTTTTAAGTGTACTTTAAGTGTAAGAAAAGTCAACTTTAAGTACACAACTAGTTTACATTTAAGTATTATTTTGTACTGCAACTATACTATAAGTATACAGATAATGTACTAGTTTTATACTTGTAAGTGTACTACTTCAATACGTCTTGGGACTAAATAGGCCCCCTTTTTAGTTTATAAAAGTATATTTTTAAGTGTACTTTAAGTGTATGAATAGTCAATTTTGAGTACACAACTAGTTTACATTTAAGTCTTATTTTGTACTGCAACTATACTATAAGTATACAGATACAGTAGTTTACTAGTTTTATACTTGTAAGTGTACTACAATACTTCTTGGGACTAATTTTTAGTTTATAAAAGTATACTAGTGTAAGTATTGTACTGATTATTGATACTGGTACTGAGTTTTTATACTGGTAGCCCTCTTTAGTTTATGAAAGTGCACTTTAAAGTATACTCTCAGTAAACTACTAGTTTAATAGTTTTTATGCTGCAGGTATACTTGTATATACTTTGAAGTATATAAGTACTAGTTAAATAGTTTTTATACTACAAGTATACTAACTTATACTTTTCTTAAGTATATCTTGATCAAAATACTAAGTAAAAGTATGAGTATGTTAAGTATATCTCTGATAAGTACATAAAAAGTAAACTGAAAGTATACTCTCTTATTTTGAAGTATACTAATAGCACACTTGGTAAAGGGTCTACATAACGAGTACTTTAACTTTTGGTACTTTAAGTATATTTTGATGCCAATACTGCCGGTTCTAAAGTAAGATTTTGAATGACTGTTACACAGTAGTATAAAGGATGTGAATACTTCTTCCACCACTGATATTAACATGTATTATATTTGTGTTCCAGTCTGCGTTGGCGTGGGCCAGAGCTCCGGCGGCCGTCCTCAACTTTAACTGCTTGCTGATCCTGCTGCCGGTGTGCAGGAACCTGCTGTCGCTGCTGCGCGGCTCCTTCGTGGTGAGACACCACGATGCTTACATTTCTCAGCAGGGCGAGGTGTCCCTAAAAACACTGTCATTAACTTTTAATGGTGCTTCCTTAAAAAACTAGTTTGACTGCTGTATTGTCCAAGAAACACATCACAACATGTTCTTATTTTCATTTTAATTCTTTGGTATTTATATACTTTGGGCTGCATCTCTGTATTAAAAAAGGTGCTATACAAGTAAAGTTATTATTCTTAACATTTACTAATGATTTGTGCTATTTCAACACATTAAATTGGCAAAACAAATAGGAGTATTTAGCTTGACTCCAAAAATCCAATCAGAAACAGGATAGTTCATGTTTCCTGTAACACCGCCCCTCCCTTCCTGAACACACACAGGTCAGGTAGGTTTCACTGACAGCTTTGGAAACATGTTTTCTTTGTCTCTCTCTTTTTTTTTTCTGACTTTCCTCTTCCTTTTCTTTTTTTTATCTTCTCAGTGTTGCGGCAGAACGATGAGGAAACAACTGGACAAAAATCTGAGTTTCCACAAGCTGGTGGCGTACATGATAGCGCTGATGACAGGTGAATTTACGCAAGCATTTTCTCTTTCATTGGTTCATTTATAGTTAATAATAAATGTGTAGCTATGATTATAGGTGTAGATTTGAGTGGATGTGTAACACTTTTCTTCAGAAGATGTTATTTGAATGTGCTTTCTGTCACTTGTTTACTGTCTCCAGGATTAAAACAGATATATCCTCCTCACACTGAATAGCTCCAGTTACAAGGATTTTTACTGGATCTTTCTTATCATTTCTTATTGTTAACTATTTCCCCCACACTGTGCCAACGTTTCCGACCCACGGTTTATCGGTGATTACCAGATAGTTTACTCAAAGCGTGACAGAGAGTAGTATAAATTAAAAAAAAAAAAGGTTTCCAGTCCTTCCTGGTCGGGCTGGGCAATAACAAAATGTCTATCTTATATATTTTTCTATATTGTTTCTATTGTGATATATAGGCTAGGTCTATGTTTATTTATTTTTTCTCTATGATTTCACTTTTATGTTCATTTTGCACTCAAGTTCTTAAAATGAGAAAATAGTTTGTCAAGTATTTAATTCACACAGGAGAATAAAAAATAGGCTTTTACCATGTGGGTATTTCATATAGACTATTTCTTTATTGATTTACTAGAAAACATGATGATATATATCGTTATCGAGATATGAAATTACCTTCAGTATATCGTGATAGAACATTTTGTCCACGTCGCCCGGCCCGACCTCCTGGTGTTGAAGTGAAACTTATTCTTATTCTTTATTCGGATCAGCAGCCACCTGGGTAGCAGCTACTCTTCCTGGGGTCCACACACAACAAAAACATAACATATAACATATTTAAAAAAAAAAAACATTAAAAACATGTTCAAGACAAATAAAATATAAAATCAAATTAAAATAAAAGAAGAAAAAAAAAAGAAACTGCCAAAAAAAAAAAATACAATCAAACAAAATCCCTGAAATTTGATCCGGTCAGCTACGAGGGTCATTTTTAATGTGATTGACTGAGATGGTTACAAAGATAATATTTAATTTATACTGAAAATAGATTCAGTGTTTTCAAATACGACACAAATTGTGACCCACCGTACTTCCTCCTCATCTCAAAGTCAAACAGACAAAATGTTAAAATGTTAAAGAGGGTCATTTTGGTAAAAGGGGAGTTGGAGGCAAACAAAGCCAAGAGTAAATATTGACTGAAGGTGTGTTTAAAAGAGTTCTCCCCACATTTTCCCCAAAAATAAGAAGGAATCTTGACTTTTTTAAATCATACCAAAAGTACAAGGCTGCTGCTTTTTTAAACCATTCATGTGACTGACTTAAAAAGTATTTAAGTTCAAGTCTGCAGCATTTTACCCCACACCAGGGGTCGGCAACCTTTACTATCAAAAGAGACATTTTAGGAAAAAAAAAAAAGAAATAAAATCTGTCTGGAGCCGCAAAACATTTGATCATTGTGATGAAGGTAACACAGTTTATAGTCTAAGTATATAGTATATAAGTCTAATGCAGTGAGGGCCAAAGTGCAAATGTACTACAGAGTATTAGGGCCACACTGAGGGAAAAAAATCTGAGTTTTCCAGAATAAAGTCATAATATAACGAGAAAAAAGTCGTAATGTTACGAGAAAAAAAGTCATAATATTATGAGAATAAAGTCATAACTTTATGAGAAAAAAAGTCATAATATTATGAGAATAAAGTCATAACTTTGCGAGAAAAAAGTCGTAATATTACGAGAATAAAGTCATAACTTTACGAGAAAAAAGTCGTAATATTACGAGAAAAAAGTCATAACTTTACGAGAAAAAAGAAATAACACATAAAATTATTACTTTATAATATTATGACTTTATTCTCGAAATCTAAGATTTATTTTTTTTCCTCAATGTGGCCCTAATACTCCGTCGTACCGTCGTACCATAGACCTACAACAATGATAAATAAAAATAAAAATATAAACAAAAAACGTTATTCATTTCCATTTTTATA
>CAKAKR010065487.1:53715-69499 GCA_916700685.1 Adelosebastes latens
AACAAAAAAAAAGAAGAAAAAAAAAAGAAACTGCCAAAAAAAAAAAATACAATCAAACAAAATCAAACAAAATCAAACAAAATCCCTGAAATTTGTTCCGGTCAGCTACCAGGTTCATTTTTAATGTGATTGACTGAGATGATTACAAGATAATATTTAATTTACACTGAAAATAGATTAATCTGTTTTCAAATACGGCACAAATTGTGACCCACCGTACTTCCTCCTCATCTTACGACGGAGTGTTAGGGCCACATTGAGGGGAAAAAATCTGAGATTTCGAGTATAAAGTCAGAACTTTACGAGAAAAAAAGAGAATAACACGTAAAATTACTACTTTATAATATTATGACTTTATTCTCATAATATTACGACTTTTTTGAGATTTATTTATTTTTCCTCATTGTGGCCCTAATACTCCGTCGTACCGTCGTACCATAGACCTACGACAATGATAAATACAAATGAAAATGTAAACAAAAAACGTTATTCATTTCCATTTTTATAAATCCACAGGGAGCCACTGGAGAGGAGCTAAAGAGACGCATGTGGCTCCGGAGCCGCAGGTCGCTGACCCCTGACCCAGACAGAAAGCAGATTTCTGTCGTCAAGTACGAATAATGAAATCTCCTCTCTCCTTTTGTGCTCTGACAGCGGTTCATCTGATTGCCCATCTGCTTAACGTGGAGTGGTACAACAACAGCAGACGAGGAGTTTATGATAAACTCAGCCTCGCTCTGTCCAACCTGCCGGACGAAGGAAACACCACCTACCTGAACCCCATCCGCAGGACGGACATCGTAAGTTATCACAACTATAATTAGAATGAAATAAGACACACACGTTTTCATATAAGTTGAAGGATCGTATGCTCATCTACAACATCTTTTCTGACCCACAATCCTCTGCACAGTGGATATATGAAGGTCAAAGTTCAAGGTGCAATGTTATGATGAAGTACTATGTCATACTGCATGCAACAGTGCGTACTTTGTAAGGGGCAGCTGCAGTACGTACTAAAAGTATAAAGCATGCGATTTGGTGTGTTTAAAGTTGTCTTGTTGTTCTTCTTCTTGTGTCCCAGGAGGCGCAGCAGACTCCCACCTACTTCGTCTTCACCACCATCGCCGGCCTCACGGGGGTCATCATCACGCTGGCCCTCATCCTCATCATCACCTCCTCCATGGACGTCATCAGACGCAGCTACTTTGAGGTCTTCTGGTACACCCACCACCTCTTCGTCATCTTCTTCATCGGTCTCGTGTTCCACGGAGCCGGGTAAGGCTGTCTTCTCGCTCAGCTCTGTCTTTATATATTTAAAAAATGTTGTTGTTGTAGGTTTTTCACTCGTCTGTCTCGTCTTGCAGGTTCATCGTGAGGAGACAACTGACAACTGTTCCACCGCACAACTTCACCCTGTGTAAAGACCGCAGTGATGACTGGGGACGGATTCCTGAGTGTCCCGTCCCTCAGTTCACAGGAGGGCCTGCACAGGTTTGTCTTTTTAGTCTGGACCACAACTACTAGTACAAATAAGAGCATCATCTGTGAGTTGTTAAATCATTGTATTTCCTTTGTTTTGTTTCAGACCTGGTGGTTCGTGATCGGTCCAATGATTCTGTACATCTGTGAGCGTATGCTGCGTTTCATCCGTTACATGCAGAGAGTCACATACAGGAAGGTACGTTGGACTCATCTTCTGAGATGTTTTGGTAGACGATGTGACGGTGTGACTTCACCTTTCTTTCTTTCTTTCTTTCTTTCTTTTTTTTAAACTTTCAGATCGTGATGCATCCGTCCAAGGTGCTGGAGCTGCAGCTGGTGAAGGACGGTTTCCACATGGAGGTGGGTCAGTATGTCTTCCTCAACTGCCCCTCCATCTCCCAGCTGGAGTGGCACCCGTTAACCATGACCTCCGCCCCAGAGGAGGACTTCTTCAGCGTGCACATCCGCTCGGCCGGGGACTGGACCGACAAACTCATCGACATCATGCAGAAGCTGCCGGAGGGAGAACAGGGACCCAAGTGAGCACATTTAATGGTTGTTTTTAAACCCCTGTGGGAGGTAGTTTATGTGTGAAAGAAACACCAAATAGCTCCCGTTAGTTACCGGATCTTTCTTATCATTTCTTATTGTTTACTAATTTCCCACACACACTGTGCCAATGTGTCTGACCTGCAGCTTATCAGTGTTGAACAGATAGTGTACTCAAAGCGTGACAGGAAGTAGTAAAGAAAAAAGTTTTCAGTCCTTCCTGGTAGGGCTGGGCGATATGATGATAATACCTAATCACGATGTCTTCTTGAGGTTGAGATTGATTTTGATCCAGAGCCGGGCTGCAGAGTGTCACAAACCTGAGTCCACAGATCACCTAAATCAAATCTGGGGACGGGCGTCTCAAACTATAAATTAGTGGAAGAAGTATACGTATCGATACTGAATATTTGAAACGGTTTCAATACTCATTTTCTGCAGTATCAATAGACGGGTTCCAGCTGCTCTTCCTGCTCTCTCCGACAGCGAGTTGACACACATACTGCTATTTATCTTTTTCATAAAAATCTAAAATTTGGTGTCAATTTTTCCTGCGTAATGGCATCGAATATCAATATCTTTCTAGGTATTGTATCGAAGTTAGAAATTCAAGTATTGTGACAACCACACTACTATAAATGCTTTGGTATGTGTTGTTGGTTCTTTGCTGCATACTCGTCCCTAGGGATGCTAATTTTGAAAAATTCTTAACCAATAACCGACCCTCGTTAACCGATTATTAACCGTTAACCGACAAGATTAGTGCCTCGCATGCAGCGGTGCACCAGCTGCAGGAGCACAACAGATATTGGTTGACGGGAGTCCCCAGTTCACCGTCTGGGAGCGTTAACTTAGCAGCTACGATGCTGCGTGTAGTGTCGCAGACATGCAGCCACTTTCCCAGTAAAAGTCTCCACCGCACATTTAGTTTAGTTTAGCAGGTTGTCAGCTGTGTGTCTGCCCGGCGTAACTTTAGCGAGTGCCCGACAAACAGTGTGTGTGTTTGTGCTACGTTAGCAGCTGTAGCATTGCCGGAGGCTTCGTGCTCGCCGCCGCACACGTAGTCTGCGTAACTTTAGTGAGTTTCCAACAGACCGCGTGTGTGTTGGTGGTGAGTGTGAGGTTGTTGGTGGCGTTATATCTGTGAAAGTAGGTGTAGCAGTGTGTGTACAGTTTATTTGTCGCAGTTGTATTGTGATGCTAAACTACATGACAGCTAACATTTGTGTCGGTGTTTGTCAGGATGATTTAATGATTTTGTCACCTGTAGATTATTTGCACCTGATAACACCAGGTTTTTATTCATCGTTGTTGCTCAGAATGGGAGTGGACGGACCTTTCGGCACAGCCAGCGAGGACGTCTTCGACTACGAGGTCAGCATGCTGGTCGGAGCCGGCATCGGGGTCACCCCCTTCGCCTCCATCCTCAAGTCCATCTGGTACAAGTTCAAAATCTCCAACCCTAAGCTGCGCACCAGAAAGGTATATAACAACAAACCCAGCCAGACGCCCACATATATCATTGTCTCATCAGTCTGCTCTTTGACATTCGAACCTGTCGATCCTGTTATTGTGTCTCTTATGTAAAAAGAACAATCCTCCCACGTTTACGCGACAAGTCATCAGCAGCTCTTTTGTAATAGGATCATTGTTCAACAATGTGCTTCCTGGTTTCAGATCTACTTCTACTGGCTCTGCCGGGAAACGCACGCCTTCGAGTGGTTCGCCGACCTGCTGCAGGGGCTGGAGAAAGAGATGGAGGAGCGAGGGATGGGGGATTTCCTCACCTACAAACTCTTCCTGACCGGCTGGGATGATACCACTGTGAGTGTGTGTTAATGAGTCACAGACCAAAGTCCAGATAAACACTCATTCAGCTTTATCTCATCCGTCTCTCTCTCTCTTGTTTCTCCCCACATTTCGTCAACAGCGGCGTAACATCCAGGTTCACCATGACGAGGAGAGGGACGTGGTCACCGGGCTCAAACAGAAGACCAACTATGGCCGACCCATCTGGGACAAAGAGTTCGAACAAGTCCGCAAAGAGAACCCCACGTAAGAGAAAGTCCACTCTGAAAATATATCTCTAAGACTTTATTGAAACACAGGAGATCATCTTTAAGTATTCAGATCCTTTATTTACTTAAGTAAAAGTAGCAGTGCAACAATGTTGAACTTCACAACTAAAAAGTCCAAAAGCACCAAAGTATCATGAGCAAAATTATACTTTAAGTCTCAAAAGTAAAAATACTGATTCTCCAGAAAAAAGACATATTATTAAGTACTTTCTTAATAGATTGTTAATACTGATGCATCAGTTTTAACTACTTTATTTTATATACACAGTGGTAGAAAGTACTTTTACTCAAGTACTGTAATATAATAATGTTTATTTAGTGTAGCACCTTTCATAGAACACAATTCACAAAGTGTTTTACAAGAATAAACATTAATTTAAAACCATCAAAAAACAATAAAAACAATCAATAAAACAGCAGTAATTTAAGTACTTCTTCTCCACTACATTTTAAATACTGTAGTTTTTATTTCCCTACATTTATTTGACACCTGAAGTTACCAGTTGTGGAAGAAGTACTCTTTTTTTTCCTATTAAGTACTCTTTATTTAAGTAAAAGTCGCAATACTACAGTGTAGAAATACTCTTTCACCATTAAAATTCCTGCCTTAAAATCTTTCTTAAGTACAAAAGTATTATCAAATTATACTTTAAAGTCTCCAAAGTAAAAATACTCAGAATCATGTATATATTATATTTACTGGATTATAATTATTGACGCATTAATTTGTACATTACTGAATGTGGGGTTCATTTTAATATCTTTATACACTGCTGGGTAGTTTAATCTACATTAATATGTCATATTAGTTGATTTATATATTTTGTATTATTAAATCTGAATCTGTAAAAATAACTAAAGCTTTCAAATAAATAGTGAAAAGTACAATATGTACCTCTAAATTGTGGTGGAGTATAAAATAGCATAAAATAGAAATAAATCAAATAAAGTACCGCAATTGTAAATGTATTTAGTTACATTACACCATTGGTAGTTACTAGTTATTACAGGTATTAGTACAGTACATTAGTACAGAGAGTCACTTGGAGGCAAAATACTTTGAGTTTTCATCTTAAAAATTCAAAATATAGTAGTAGTAGAGTAGAAGAGAATAAAACCTTTGGATGCTACTGTTGTTTTTATTTCATTTATTGATGTGCATGCAGCAAATATGGGTACCGATTTTAATATTTAGTGTTTTTTTCCATGTTATTTCCTGTTTTTTTGTGTATTCTATGACCGTTTTCCTTTTATTGTAAAGCACACATTTCCTGTATGAAAGCTGCTATAAGAACTAAGTTTATTATTATTGTTTAAGTGGATTGTACTCTGTTACTTTCCACCTCTTTAAGCACTTTTCCACCTTAAAACTTGAACTCTTCTTCTTCGTTGTGTTCTCAGGTCCGTGGTGGGAACGTTCCTGTGCGGCCCTGCAGTTCTCGCTACAATCTTGGAAAAGAAATGCGCCAAATTCTCCGACGTGGATCCCCGGAAGACCAAGTTTTACTTCAACAAGGAGAATTTCTAAGTGGAAAAAAAACAGGAAAAGCAGCTTTTTTTGGAAGGTCAACAGTTTGGTGGAAAGTTTTCTTTCACGGTGAATAATAGTGACCGCTAATAGACTGATAAAGGAGGCAGGGCGTGTGGTTTTATCAGCACTACTCAGGAAACATGAGTCATGGCATCATAACCAACTATGGCTCATTGTTTTGTACTATCAATTACTGTCAGGTGTTCCCTCATTGATTATTAATTATAAGCGATTGTGGTGAAGCCGTTGTGGTTCCTGATGGACTCTGAAGTATTTTACTGTTACACTGTTTTACTGTTTTACTGTCACGTCATGTGGAAAACTACATTTTGCACAAATTAATCAAGACACAATTGAATGTTTTTTTCCGGATTAATATCATAATTTACAATTTACTACAATAGCAGCTCTGCTAGGAAGATTATTTCCATTATCCAATGATAATTAATCTGTAATAATAATAATCTGCGGGATATTTTTCTTGTGTGAATGTCAGAAAAAATATGAAAATTTGCCCAAAATAGTTCCCCAGATCACAAAGTTAACATCTTCTGATTTGTTATTTTAATCCAACCAACAGTCCAAAAAAATACCCAAAAAGATTCAGTTGATTCTCATATTATCTCAAAGAAAAGCAGCAAATTAGCATATTTGAGAAGCTGGATTAAAGTGAATTTTGGGTGTTTTTCATCAAATTGTTGATTCATTTTCTGTTAATTGTTTTAACTCTAAATCAGCATCAAGGACAGAATTAGCCTTCAATCAAATACACTGTAAATACTGTAAATATGTTTATATTTTACTGTTACGAGGTTTTGTCTCTGGTTCACTTGTTAGCACATTATGTTTTTTTGCACAAAGATTAAATTAATTCATATCATAATTTACAATTAGCTACAACAGCAGCTCATTATCTGATAATCTGATATTTTCTTGTGTGAATGTCAGAGAAAAGAAATTAATTTGTATATTATATATTACATAATGGTTTCCCAAATCCCAACTTAATGTTTTCTGATTTGTCATTTTATCAAACCAACAGTCCAAAACCCCCCAAAAAATTCAGTTTACTATCACATACGACAAAGAAAAGCAGCAAATAATCATACTTAAGAAGCTGGAGCCGGTGAATTTTGGGGTGTTTTTCTTGAATAATTAATCAATTATCAAAATTGTTGCTTCTCTTAAAATCATATATATTTTTTCACTCGTGATAGAATTAGCTCAGTAAATAAATACTGTAAATATCAGGTTGTTTTTTTAAAGCTTTACTGGTTAAGGAAACAGGTTTCTCGTAAACGGACAATGGTTTATTATAACCCGTGAAATTCTCTGGTACTTCCTCGTCAGAGTGACGAGACGAAGAGTGAACCAGGAGGAAGACTTCCTGTCACGTAGCCTGTGTGTTACTCATGCTCTAAAGATTTTGAAGGACTTGTTATCTTTATTCTTATTGATCCGTTTACTGTTTTTAATCCCTTTTTCTTGTACCCAAACTCATTTTGAATAAACGAATATAACAGTTTATTTTTTGTTGTTGTTTTATTGACAAAAACAAATATCCAGACAAACGGTTTCCAGAGCCGATAAAATGAAAACAGTCGGCTCTGGAGGGAAAAAGAAAGGATGAAACCTGGTGACGATCCAGCCCTGGTCTTTCTATCTGTTCAGCATTCATCATCCACTCAAATGTCTTTTCTGAATCCACAAACTGACTCTTTCATACACAAAACAGACAATATGATTTAAAAAAAACAAACAAACTATACAATAATAACTAAAGGTGAGACGTCTTCAGACCTGTTGGAGCTGGAGGTGACGGGGGTTGGTGGGGTGGAGCAGTTTGTGAGTCCTGAAAGAGAAAACAGAATAACGTTTTTACAGAGTTGCTCCGTGACGACACGAGAACGCTTCAAAAACCTCCTGCAGCAGGGATGGAAACTGTAGTGAAGGAAGTGAAGAAAACTTCATCTGAAACCTTTTTGAAGTTTTTCCTCAGACCATCAAGGTGCCCCTCCTGCAGTCTTCTGAATCTGCTCTTTGAGGATGAGGATGCTCTGCCGCTGCTCCGGGGGCAACATGGCGATCTGTTCCGGGGTGAGCTGCAGGACCTGCATAATCAGGGCGGCCTGGAGAGGGACAAAAAAACAAAACATTATACGAGAGGTAAAATGAGCTCAAAGTGACGACGAGTGCTTATTGGTTGTCTCGAGTAACCTTCAATGGTAACAGGAAAATCAGAACAACTCCTTTAAACATCATTTAAAGCAGGTGATACACACTCAGAATGACTTGCAATCAGTGAATGAGGATGCAAAAACAAAAAGGGATCAGCATTTTGCTCAGGGGCAACGGAAACAAGCTGCTGATAGACAGAAGTGACGCCTCACCTTCTCCTGGTCCTGTGTGGAGACCTGGCTCTGCCCCGGACTGAAGCCTCCTCCTCCTGATGGAGGACCACCAGAGATACCAGGACCCTGCAGGACAGACATACTGGTTATCAGATAGCACTGATTTACTTTCCATCGTTCTTCCCTTCAAGTCATATTTACAACTTTTACAATGTTTGTTTTAATGCAATGTTAAATCTAGGGCTGGTAATCTTCAAAAACATTTGTTTTATTAGTTTAAATTTTTTCTTTACAATCACTGAATAATGCTCTGACAAAAAAAAGAAAACAATCCGGTATCTGTGGTTGTCACAGGACATGATAATTGTGGGGGAGTGGCTCTGGAGGGAAGCCTGAAGCCTGTACTACGACGCGAGTTCAACATACCGAGGGTATCTTCTTGTTATCTGGCTTCACTAATGAAAAACGAGATCACGCTAAACAGTCCTACGACGCTGGTTATCAACTCTGTAAATCAACCCAGGGTTTCTCTATCTGGCTGTGAGCACGTTCACATGAACGGGGCGGTGTCTGCAGCATCTGACCGATCACTAACATGGATAAGTCCACAGACTTGCAGACAGACTTGCAGAGCGGCACATTTTACAAAGGAAGAGTAAACTATATTAGACAAATACGAAGAAATTTAACACTCAAAAGTCAGATATAGTCGTCTACATATAAACAGCTTTACGACATGTAATGGATGAATGACTTACACCTAATTATGCCCATTATCAAAGTTGCGGCGTGTGTGACTATTTCCGCCTTCTTTCAGCTGCGTCCCGTCTCCAGCGGTGTGAAACGGACTCAAGAGCAAGTAAAATAAATAAATATTAAAACATAATTCAAAGCGGTAAACACCCACAGCATACAGCCAGCTGTCCTTCCTGCATTTATCAGTTTAGACTGTTGTTTTTAGCTGGATTATGACTTAAACTTCTTCATGTGTGATCCGCGCACTGAGCTCTGATTGGTCAGTAGGCGGTGCTTCTATACGAGTTGATCTCTTATCTGGAACATTACCTGCTCCGGAGCAGGTTAGCTGTTCAGCATCAGTTACCATGGCGATCTACCCCGGTAAGAAGTGATCCACCTTCGTAGGACGGTAATAACCCTGAAGGGTTAAACCTGAAGTTACCTCGATAACCGCAAATCCTGCTTTGTAGTCCAGGCCTCTGAAGAGACGGGCTGTCAGTGTTGTTGACTCGGTTTCTAGATTTAGTGACTTTTGGAGCTGTAAGCTGCTGTCATTGGAAAAGGAGGAAACACTGGGTTTCTTTGGTTGGATATTTTTGTTTTAAATCTAACATACTCTTGCTAGTTTTCTTAAGATTTCAAACCCTAGCTTTAAGTGAATATTTATTTAATCAATATTTATTGTCTAATAATTGATGAGTCAAAGGAGGAGATTTCAAATTCATTGTGAATATCACATTTATAAATTCTACAAAAAACACAGTGAAAAGAAGTCTTGAAAGTAATGTTAGTAATAATATCCTATGTACTGTATGTCCGCACCAAATCAAATCCATTTTGTTGTTGTTTTTTAACATTTTTGTGTGCATATTAGTCTTCATTTTAGGGCCGTCTTCAACCAAAGAAATTCTCAGTCGACTAATCGATTAGTTGATTTAATCGACAGATCTGTAGAATCACACAAAAGCAACACTTTAAATCTGGTGTTTACCAGAGATGTGCTCAGAAGTTACTTGGAAATAAGGCACTCAGCATGAAAAAAAGCATAAAAAACGACTAATCGACTAAAGAAATCTTAGTCGACTGAGACCAAACCGACCGATAAGTCGACTAAGAGGGGGCTGCCTTTTCATGGAGCCAGTTTCATACAGAAAGAAGACATTAGATGCAGCAGTTTACCGGTCTTGCAGGTGGAGGAGCGTTGGGACCCATGCTATGAGGAACGGGGCCGGGCGCCATGGGAACCCTCTGACCCGCCACTGGACCGCGAGTTTCCATCGCCCTCGGGTCACGACCTGCAGCAAGAAAACAGAAAACCACACGTACCATTCACACACCTCGCTGGATGACGAGTGAAACCACTGGAGTGTACGTTACGGACATTAAGGACGAGAGAGAAAGTTTTATCATTACATGAAACATAAAACCCACAAAAGTAGCTGTGAGAAGTCTCGTAGAAACATTGTGACGTGGTTGACCTTCAAAAGATAAACGAAGGAGGTATTAAATATAAGGAAACAGAAGTGTAACGACACCTCCTGCAGGGACAGAAGTCTTTTGTTTGGTTCGTCTGCCGGCTGTGACTGAAGCTGAACACGTTGACTACAATCATCACTATAAACTATTAGAAGTTCTCAAACTATGAAGCGTCATCGGAGCAGCTACCTCTGGTCTCCATCGGGGGGCCACGTGACTCCATCATCGGGGGCCCTCTGGGGTCGCCCATCATGTTGCGTGGTTCGCCCATGGGTGGGGCTCTCATGTCCATCGGAGGGCCTCTCATGTCCGGAGGGGGTCCGGTCGCCATTTGGGCCATGTGTACAGGTGGGGCCTGGTGGGGCGGTGGAGCTGCCATGTAACCACGGCTACGCACCGACACAAACACAAAATTAAAACAATTAAATCTTTAGAAAATTTGATGGCTTATTGAAAACAATCTAACCCGGCTTTTGATACCATCTACCGCTGGCATCTTGTCAGCATAACAGCTGTTTGATGTATTTATATTCATCACCTCTCTGTACGGTAGTTTAAGGTCAGAGGCGGAGCACGCCATTCAGAGATATTCACAGGAAGCAGCGTGTGATCCATCCAGCATTACTGTTTCTATTTGTATCACTCCTATCGCTGTATCAGAGCTACATTAAGTCACTACTGATGCAAATGGAGCATTTGTCTGCTACTGCGTCACATTAAAAGTGTTCGCAGGAAACTAAAATGCATCTACGAAACAAAACAATGCATTATTTTTTAGTGGATATTTTTTTTTATTTTTGCAAGGGAATGATGGAACCATGAGGAGCGGCCACATAGAGCGGTAAGGTTACCGACTTTTGGGAAACTACTCACGCTGTGTGCCGCATGAAATCAGATTGCAGTCGCATTTATTAGCGACTGACTTCTTCATCAAAACAACCATAGTTTGTTTGGCTGCGCTGTCATCAGATACACTATGTTCTCCTTTGTTGTATTATAATAATAATAATAAATTGGACTTATATAGCGCCATTCAAGAAACCCAAGGACGCTTTACAAAGAGGGCACACAAAATCATACTAATAAATAAAACAGAGGAGAAACTGTATCGAGGTAATTAGAACGAGTGAAGTGTAGGAGGAGTTAGAGGTCAGAGGCTTCGATGAACAGGTGAGGCTTGAGGTGTTTATTGAAAGTGAAGCATTTCTGATTTCAGGAGGGAGAGCGTTCCAGAGGGCGGGGCCGCGACGCTGAAGTATTGTTACTAAGTGTTACTACGATAACCACAAGAATGAAAATGTAATAACTTTAATGGCTTCAATTAACACTCCTCTGGAACTCCTATTAAAAGGTCCCATAATATGCAAATTTTCAGTTTCATAATTGTACTTTGTGTTTCTACTAGAACATGTTTTCATGCTGTAATGTTCATCCTGTCTGCCTGAATATACCTGTATTTACCCTCTGTCTGAAACACTAGGAATAAAATAGGAGTAGAAGGGTCATTGAAAGGTTTGCTTTGGTAATCTGACTATAGTACAAAAGAAACGGCGATTGTTGTTAGTCATTATGGTGACAACAGAACCCGTGTCAACGTGGCTGTAAAGTGTGTGGTCGCAGCAAAGCCCCCCCGAGGAGGAGCGCCAGTCGTTGATGCCAATTTTCGCAGTGGCCAAACGACGGTTCTACTACAACTTCGTGTCCGTCACGTCATTGTTGTACAGATGTGACATCATAGTCAGGGAAATCCTGACAGCTCATTTAAAGGCAGAGTTTCTGAATACAGACTGTGTGTAGTTCTGCATGGATTGAGCGTTTTGATACTTTCACAGTATTTATATATAGCACTTAAAACCTGCTTTATAATTTAAAAGAAAGACTCACTTTTTACAGTGTGGGATCTTGTGAAGCGTGTGAATGTCTTACCTGGGCTCTATGACCTCTCCAGTGACGGACAGCAGAGTTCCTCCTCTGGGATCATTGGGTCCATCTCCCAGCAGGCCTCTGGGGGGGATACCACCTGGTCCTGAGAGGAGAACAATCATACATTCAACCACTACACCCAATCTATTTCTATTTCTATTCACTGACCAGGAATTAGTTTCATGACTAATCGATTACGAAAAGGCAGAAATTCCAGGTAAGGGAAACCACACACGACTATAAAGGTTTAGTGTTTGCTCCGGTTTGATATCTAAGCAGAGCTGTTTGGGGGGAGGGAGTTGATAAAAACACACAAAGTACAGCGTGACCACAACAAACTGCCACAGAGAGATGTCACGACACACAGGGAGATATCAGGAGAAGTGATGCAGGAAAACAATCCCATCAACATTAAGAGATTACAGGTTCAAAAACCTGGAAAACACATTCAACAAACGTCTATTCCCACAACAGTCCTGACGTGAGAACATCTTCCTACTTGTGTCTTGTGACTCTGGTGTTATTTGGCCGTGAGAACATGCTGACAGGGAGCATGCGGAGATAAGTACAATATGTAAGTGTTCAATCATCATCAAGTATTGTGTGTCGGTACAGTGAGATAGAATGTATACCTTCCTGCCTACAGCGATGCTGCCGGAGATAACAATGGGTGCGTTTGAAGTTCAATAAGGCCGCTGTCGATCTTACGGTTGTCTGTACATTCATTCAAATATCCTGCCAGGTGAGCTGAGACATAATGACTCTAAATGATAGATGGCCTCGCCCCAGCATTACGCTTAAATGACTTCCTGATGTAGTTTTAGCTCAATCAAAATAATGGTTGTGTAACAGAGGCTCATTTAACATATTTAAACAACGGTGGTTGTGTTGGTTTTAAACTCAACAGACTCCAGGTAAGGGCAGGGCGGGGGGGGGGCGTTACGAATCTGCATTAAATGGCACTTTAATATGGATTTATTTACATTTACTGCGTTCATAGAGCTGCACAGGAGCAGCTCAAATAAACTGACGGGGAGGTAACGGACGTGTGAGCTGCTGTAGTCAGTCGGTGGATCTGTAGTGTGGAGAAATGGCAAGAAATAGGACAGATTTTTTTGGATGCCGACAAACACAAACAACAAGAGAGAGGAGCCGAGAAGCTGGATTTTCCCAGATATACCTTGAAAGCATCATGCTGCTCTAAATAAAGCACATTCTGCAATTTCATGTCATCATGACCCGACTCTTGTCTATGAGTAAGCAAAGTAGTCCCTTTGACTTCTATTAGTGAGAATGACACAAACAGTTTCCATCCCTGGGCCGTACGGACACTGAACAAACAATACATCTGTGCAATATATATCCTTATATACCTCAAGTGCATCTACCTTCGTTTACATTTTATTTATTACATCTACTCGACCTATTTTTTCAAGTGCATTACCTCTGTTTACATTACATCTACTTTACCTATTTTATTCCTCAGGTGTAATACCTCTGTTTATATTTATTTATTACATCTACTTTACCTGTTTTATTTGCTTTATAACTGTGTGTGTTTTACCTGTTATATGTTTTACCTGCCTCGTTTAGTCTTGTCAAGTATTTGTTTTAAAGCACTGACCAGGAGCGGCAACTGTGAATCTGGTTGTATTTAATACGATGACTATAAAGCTTTCTAATCTATTCTGAATGTCCCAACTAATGACTGCCGTTAAAACTGACAAAGCAAAGACTTAACGACGGATCTCTTATTATACGTCAAATCACTATTTCCATCTCTATCCTGGCAGAACACAGCCTGGAAAATGTTTGCTGTTGCCAAGGATTCAGATACTTCCAGAGAGTTAGTGGATGGTTTTCACTCCAGGACCAGGACTGTTAACCTGCGTCCAGATCATTTACTGCAGGTCACAGAAGACAATCGACCTGCCAGCCAGAGAGGATCTCTCTTGGTGTGCTACATTTTTCAACCTCCTTCACAGCTCCTTAAGTGCTCTTTGTATCGACAGCCATCAAGCCGTACGACGCAGTCCAACTAGAAGAGTGCTGGAGGGTGAAATCCTGCGCTTCCTGTCTGTCTGCACAAACCGGCCTCAAACACATTCATATTTTTGGTGTCTGGAGTTGACACTTACGCTCACGTGTCCTTCCACAAATACTAAATGTTTCCAGCAACAGCACTATGGAAATATAAAAAATGCACATTCCTCTATATGTGATGCCTCTCTCAAAGTTTAAACTTTTCTTATTTCCCATCTTTGTAATACGCTGCATAACCAGGATCAGGAGTCAATTTATTTGATCCAGAGTAGCTGCTAATTCAATGCTAACCCTTTTTTGCACACATATTTTGCGCAAAGTTTTAGTTTAGTTTTCTTTTTTTTGCCGTTTGTTCAGCTTGTGTGCAGGATATATTCAGCATTCATTCTGTTGCAGGGAGTTTCACTGCTGTTATTCTCTACACAAACACATTTAACATGCTCAACAAGTCAGTTGTGTATGTTTATCTAGATCTATATTCTGCTTTGCTGTATCCTGCTACAGACACAACATCATCCCAGTCATGTTTACTCTGAGGGACATTTCTACTGAGATAAATAAACCAGTTTATGTTGAGCTGAATGTCATGTGAATTTAAAAAAATAGTATCTACAAATATGCATTTAAGAGTTTAAAATAATAATTTGGCTTTAACACCGACAGAGTAATCATGCAAAAAACATTTGCATCCTGGCAAATGTTTTACTCTCGGCTAGAGCTGCAACGATTAATCGATTAGTTGTCAACTGTTCAATCAATCGCACACTATTTTGATAATCGATGAATCGGTTTGAGTATTTTTTAAGAAAAATAAAATGCTAAATGTGAATATTTTCTTTTTTTTTTTTACTCCTCTGTGACAGTCAATTGAATCTCTTTGAGTTGTGGACAAAACAAGACATTTGAGGACGTCATCTTGGGCTTTGGGAAACACTGATCGACATTTTTTACCATTTTATACACCAAACAACTAATCGATTAATCGAGAAAATAATGGTTAGTTGCAGCCCCACTCTCGGCAGACCTGTATCTATTCGCATGCAGCGGCACCACAATGATCCCTACCCTCATCCTGCTTTAGTTATGATAACGCTCAGAGGACATAAACAGGCTTTATAGCTACTTTAAAGGCTGAATTAAAAGGATCATATTTGATAACAGTGGACATGCAGTCTAACAAACTGTAGAGTGTGTATAAGTGCCGTATATCTGGACCTATCTGACCTCTCTCTCCGTAACAGTCCTGTGACCTGACCGGAGAACTGAGGGGAGTACAGTGATACCTTGAGGCCGCTCGATAGCAGCTTGCCCAGACGATCCTGTGGGAGAATGCTGAAGGTTTCCTGAGCCAGCATTAAAGTGAGAAGAACAGGAGACACAAGACTCAAGAGAGCAAAGCAGCACGTTGAGAGCATTTTGAAAGCGTGCTCATGACAATAGTATACACACACAGAGAGACACACACACAGACAGACAGACACACAGACACACAGACAGACAGACAGACAGACAGACAGACAGACACACAGACAGACAGACAGACAGACAGACAGACAGACACACAGACAGACAGACAGACAGACACACAGACAGACAGACAGACACACAGA
>CAKAKR010065488.1:0-40697 GCA_916700685.1 Adelosebastes latens
CACCTTATTTTGAAAACCGGACGTAGTCACACGTGTCTACTTCCTCTAACTTCTCCAAGGTGGTCTCTAGCTCTCCCGTCAGCTCCGTTCTCTTTATCCATCCATGGTCAGCTCCATCGGGGCCGTTTGAATGCATTTAACATAAATGTCAGTATATGGGTGCTCTACAGTTGTAGCGTCGGCCCATTTGACCATCGGAGTTGAGAGCGACGGCCGGCTTGACCGCACGTTACTGCAATACGATAACATTTCCTGTCCGTGACAGAGTTAGCATGCAGCTTTAGCCGTGATGTCTAGCTCTGCTTTTCCTGTCAATGTGTGAAACCCAAAGTGTTTCCATACTTTACTGGATGTGTAGTGTTTACCACGCTGGATTTAACATGGGAGGGTGCAGGTCGTATCCACGCTGACCCTCCAACGTTTTTCACTTTCTCGTTTCGTCTCACTGCAGTTTTGTTTTTTGACGGATACGGAAAGAATATGATGTCACATTACTCAACCTACAACAATAAAAGCGGTAACTTCTTTCTACTTCCGCATAGATTCTGGCATTAAAACACGATTAAAAAAAATTGCGATACAAACAGTAGGTGAATCGATTTTTTTCTCACCCCTAGTGGATGTCATATAGAGAACCTTTAAGGTAAAAACTGACACAGTGCTGTTTTAAGTGCTAATATGGTGTGAACACCAGAGATGGTCAACTCTGGAAAAGTGTTGCAGACAAGGCCATCACATAGATAAAGTTCCAGGTCTGGAGTCAGATTTGTTTTGAATCTGTTAGATGACGGTTAACTATAACAAGCTGCTTGTGGAACCAAATACACAAAGTAAGCCTTCCATCTATGATTCAGATCAAAGAAAACAAACTATATCTGTGATCAGACACCAGCAGAAGTCTGTGATTGTCCCGGGCTCCATGGTCGGGCACATGGCTTGGCGGCTGAAGTTTGTTTTCCTCAGAACCGATGTGTTGCAACAAGATGCCCTCGTCCTCCCCTCCTCCCCATCGGATCTGCTCCTCTCCCACTGATCCATCATCGGATGACAGTATGTGTCCGTAGCTGAATTTCTGCTCCACAAATAGCCCAGCCAGACAAGCCTCACTTTTCTGAGCCTCTGCAATCTCCTGCTATCTACAGCAAGTCATGCGTTACGTGTGCAATCTGTGAACGTCCTGCAGGCGAGCACGGCGACCCCCTTTGCTGCGCTCGACCGACCTCCCACGCCAGGATATTTTAGGCCCACAACCCCCTGCTCTTCCTCTGTCTATCCTCCTCTCTCTTTCTCCTATTTCTCCCTGATCGTGCTACCTCTCTCCCTCCTCTGTCGTCCCCCCCTCCTCATTAATCATCTTTCCTGCTGGAGGGGGAATAAAAACAAACAGTACCCCCTCTAGGACACAAGGGGCAATTTTCAAGTGGTGGCAACAACTTTGCGACTTTTCAAAAATATTCTTTCCCCAGTGGGAGGTTTTCAGTCCGCCATGAATCTGCCAGCTGACAAAAGTTAGCACTCAGCGGAGTCTGTCAGTAACTTCAGCCCCTGTCTGACGGAGAGACATCCACACCAACAATTAGAACTTAATAAATCAGTTCCCTGTTTTAACACCTTGATTCTTCACACCGAGGGGTGCCTCTGCTGGAGCGTGATGTCTTGGTTGGAGATGTCTTCTTTGCTAATTATCTGTTCAGGCGGGTGGGGCAAGAGCAGAGAGGACTTTGGCTGAAGGAAAGTTTTAGGATTGTTCGAATGTTGAAGGGAAATATATCAATATATGAACGGTTTCTTATCATTATGACCTGCTAAGTGCCTCAAAGTTAATTAGCAAAATTAGGGCTGCAATTGTGATGTGATTTGCGATATTAGAGGGTAAGATCATTTTTACATCAGTATTCTCATTTTCATTGAAAAACAAACATATTAAAATTATTATGGTGTGATTTTTGCGGAGAGATCTGTACCAAACAAAGTACAGTACAAGTAAAATATGATGTGTAGGCCAGGGCATATCTGCAGCACGGCAATATTAACTTTAAATGGTATTTTGACACACATTTCTTTAACAAATAATTGCGCCTCCTATTCCACCCAAAATCTATCATTGGAGTATTACACTTAACACATAAGAATAAACTGTCCTTGAGCTTTAGGGAGGGTGATAGCATTGTGGGCCGCTGCAGAGCGGGTCGTCCATTAATCACAAGGTTGGCGGTTCGATCCCCGGCTCCTCCTGTCCGCATGTTAAAGTCGCTGTCCTTGAACAAGACACTGAACTCCAAGTTGCTCCGGCCGCCATCGGTGTGTGTGAATGGGCGGATGAGAGGCAAATTGTAAAGCGCTTTGTCCGGTAAGGTAGAGAAGTGCTATCTAAACAGACATAAATCTAAGCTTATGCCGGGTACACACTAAGAGAATCAAGCTGATTTTGGGACCGATTCACCCTTTCCGACAATCGTCAGCAAAGCCCTGATTTATTGATGGTTCTAAAGATTATCTTTCCAGATGTTCCTGTGGTGTAAGAGTGTTTTTTACATCCCCCGATCGGCTCAGAAGTCCATCCTGGCCGCACCAATTTCAAATTGCAAATATTAAACATGTTCAATATGTATGATGGGATATCCTGTTGTGTGTGGGAAACCCCGAGGACAGCCGATGACGCAGTCACGTGGGAAAGAACGATAGCCAATAGAGAACCAAGCTGACTGAAGAAGGAAGGACAACCACCGCCATCATGGCGGCCGCGGCTAATGCATGAGCTAATACTAAACGCGAAGCATAAAGTAGTAGTAAGATGGAGCTCAGAAATGGAGGACCAGCTTGTTGATTAGAGTTTATTTAACGTGTCTCCATGACTTCATCCATCCATCCTTCATTAATTTTCAGTACAAAGTAAAAACTAACATCACTAATTCTTCCTGCCCGTCGTCCGCCATGTTTGTTTACACTGAAGTCACGTTTGATCGCCATGAATGAATCTGTTAGTGTGTAGTGTACTGTTTTGGCCAAATCGTTGCTCTCCACACATTATAGGATCAAAACTGTTAAAGTTCTCATAACATGTCGTTGTGTGTGGGCTTTCTCACATTTTCAAAACCTGTTAAGATTTGAAAAATCTTTAAGTGTGTACCAGCCTTTAGCTGTTCTGTGACGAAGCAAACTGGAAAACTGTTCGTCACCTCTCATGAATAATACTGAAGTTATGCCAGATACCAGAGTGTTCCTCCTGCGCTGCAATGATAAATGCTCATCTGTGACTAGGAGGGCAAAAGGACAGTTACGTAGGCTATGTGATGGCGTGTGTGTGTGTGTGTGTGTGTGTGTGGAGGGGGAGAACACCTGTGTGACAGGCAATCTGTCTCTGTCTAAAGAATGTGACAGTGACCCCGGGATGAAGGTGAGTGTGTTGGTTTGTGCGTCAGTACTTAGTGCATGTACAGGAGCAGGTGCTCAGACCACAATAATGACAGACTTGTCATATCTGTTTGGAGGCAGTTCTTTAATGTAGTGTTGAGACTGCACCATATTAGGTGAGAATAGCAACGACAGAGGCATGGTGACATTATGTTTTATTGCTAATGTCATAACTGTTTGGAAGCTCATTTCAAGTTGCAGGGATGTGACACATAAAGAGGTAGATGACAGTCGTAACAACTGTTTAATCTGCGGGCTTTGAGAATAAGGAAGTCACAGCAAAATATAAGAGAGTTTTAAAGGACATCTCACATGATCAGCTGTCAAATATATGTTTAGTTTAATATTCAAGAACATAAGTTTAGTGATAGGTATATAAATTAACAGATCTGTGTTAGGTTAAATTTGGACCAGAAATGGCTCAACAGTTCAAACTCTTTTTGTCCTAAATGTAGGGTTGGGTACCAAACTCTGTACTTTTGAGGGTACCGACTGAATTACGTCGATACTACAGATTACGGATTCACGTTAAATCAATCAATGCCAAATTTCAGTTGGTGAGATAGTAACTAAGAGTATAGAGAGAAAGAGAGAGAGCAACACCACGTCTTAATTGAGTTTGCTTTTGATAACGGCCAACTTAACTTATCTTATTAACAAATGTCAGCTGCTTCTCTTCTAGAGATTCGAGGTTCCGCCTATTTTTAACGCGAGCCGCGGTTCACAGCAGCAACAGACAGTGAAAGTGATCATTTGACTGTATATTGACATCATACCAGCAACATTACTACAGTTTCAATGTCTAGACATCTGTAGAATATGTCAAAGACAGTGAAAGTGATCATTTGACTGTATATTGACATCATATCAGCAACATTAGAACAGTTTCAATGTCTGTCTCTGTAGAATATGTCACGTTCATGTTGTGAAAAAAAGTAAAGATTTATTTTTAAATCAACACTTCCTGCTTTCATTTCAAAATAAAAGCCCTCAGGCATTTTTTTCTGTGGACAGAATTCCTTCATTTGTTAACACAAGGCTTTTATTCTGAAATATGTGCAGGACAGTGTTGTAGAACATGCAGTGACTTGCAGGGCTCCATGAATGAATAAAGTACATGGTTTTAATGGTGGATTAATACTATTATTTGCAAATTACCACACGTTTCTTAACCTTTTTCTGTCTAAAATAAATATAAATGACATTTATAATGAAATTAAATTGCCATTATGAAAGGCAAACTCTGTAGAAAACTATGTAGAAAGAAAGGACTGGCAGCAGCAGAAACGCAGCTGGTATGAACACCTCACGCGTGAATCACGCAGCCGCCACGCGCTCCTGACGTTCCCTGTGTGGACAAAGCATAAATCGCTTTGAGTGGTCGGAAGACTAGAAAGGCGCTATATAAATGGGAGTCCATTTACCAGCTCTCACTGAAGGAAGTCAATCTAGACCACTGACATCAATACACAAGCCCGTTCTTTATATAATACGTTTTATGATGAAAACACATTTTTAAGATATTGTATGTTCATGCTTTAATGCCAGTAGGGTTCCATTAATATTATAACGACATTTCACACATCAACTGACTATCTTGGCACCGACGCGCTGCCCATCTAACTTTTTTATTAGTTTAAATGTTTGGTTGACTGCTACAACATTAGAAGGTCTAGTGAAACTCAAACCACCTCCCAAACACCACCTCTCCTTCTCACTTGGTATGCTCTGGATGGTCAAGTGGAACATTCCTGCAGACTGCATTTCACTCGGTTGGCTCAGATCTGCTTTAATCACCTCAGCGATGGCTGAGCTGCAGATATAGAGTTACAGTACCAGGGAAAGGGAGAGAGAGAGAGCGAGAGAGAGAGAGAGAGAGAGGGTGGACCCCCAGAATTACTTTTCCATCATTGGGCCTAGCAAGGTTTCACAGGGTCAGAGCATGTTCGTATCAATTTGCACTAACGGCACCTTTTTTTTTAAAGAGATTTCCACATTTTTACGACCCTGTCTGGTGAATTTAGCTCCCAGTTAAGTTTGGAAACAAAGTCTATACAACTAATCCACCAAACTACATGACGGAATGGATTGCAATTGCCTTCCCAATCCACCCATGTTAGCTTTTTGTTTGATCCAGCCATTAAACCATTACAGACCCTACCGCCTCTTCGGTTAAATCAGTATTAACCAAATTCTTTTGGCCTCTTTGGGGCCGTGGAAGAAGCTGTAACACAGACAGACGTTTATCACTTTCTAATGTTGATATGTGTTAGCAAACAGTTGCCTTTAC
Organism: Adelosebastes latens; assembly: GCA_916700685.1. Lineage (NCBI taxonomy): Eukaryota > Metazoa > Chordata > Actinopteri > Perciformes > Sebastidae > Adelosebastes > Adelosebastes latens. Next base: position 5,705 of record CAKAKR010065488.1, read on the forward strand.
ACATCCTGTAGGTAGACATAGAAACATTCATTTGGGGTCATTTTTATAACCACCTTACACACACATAAGTCTAATATCCACTATTCTTTTAGCTCTCTTTAGTGTCCTCCAACTCCTGAGGGAAACATCTGGCTCTTTTGCTGCTAAATGCACCAATATGTTCACCAGGTATAAATTATGTGTAGGCCAGGACATCTCCGCAGCACCACAATATTTAATTTAAAATGGTATTTTGACACACATTTCACCTTTAACAAATATTGCGCCTCCTTGCGATTTTGATAAAATGTTGATTAATTGTGCAGCCCTAGCTCACATTTTAGGAGAGATTTAATTCCCCTATAGTGGATCGTGTGCCTGTTGGTGCTGTTAAACTAGTCATCTGTGCCATATAATGTAATATTATACACTATTCCTCTCTCTCCACCCCCCCCCTCTGTCAGGGTGCCTGATCGTTTACACCGCTCATACTGTGTGTCACCAGGTCGTTACGTTTATTTCAGACGACTACCAATTAGCTGGCTTCTAATTAGTCAGCACTTTCCCTGATTCCACGTGTCACACAAGTTCAATCCATCAGCACCGTGGAGCCGGACCAGTAGTTTTATGATTGTCAACTAAACAGCATTTGATCCGTCTTTGTTCAGCTGGACGGCGTCCTAATGGGGTTGGCAGTATTTCAGTGCTAGTCTTTCTCTTCCTGCTGCTGTAAACAGCCTATCTTTAATTGGGCTATCATGTTACTTTAGGTAGCTTCTGATATTACTACTATACTACTTGTATATTGTATATACAGTAGTACATTTCTGTCTCATGCATCATTATTTGTAGTATTGTTTACAATCTTTACTATTCAGTTGTTAAATATACTTCTTTTACTTCTTCTGCCTGCCTCATCTGTCATGTATGACTGAGTCACTCCAAGATTTCAGAGTTAAGTATATTATTTCTTTTTTGTAAATTATTTAGGTTCTATTGTGTTTATCCTGACTGTTTGATATTTTGTGCTAAATGCTTTTATTTTATTTCATTTTAAAGGAACTTTTGTTTTGAAAAGTGCTATATAAATAAATCTTTAGTTACCACCATAAAAAATAGCTTTAATGGGCTATGTTTGTTACCTTGTAGTAAATTAGGGTAAATTTAGGTTTTATACACTCTCAGGAGGTCTGGCCGAATCAGTAGTCAATACACATTTAGTTTCTGTCAACAAAGAGCTTATTTCATTTATAAATTTGAACTATTTTATATTCAGAAATAACAGTTTTTTTTAGCTAGCTATGTATTTGGTTAACCGTCGCTGTCTGATGTAGTGTTGCCAGGCCAAAAAACAAATAATACACAAATACTCTGAGGGCAAACTATTTTACATTTGATTTCATGACTGTGGTGTGCAACCCGATATCATGCAAAACGTGTCACAGACCCGCCTGTCCACCAAAGGATAGTGTGTCAGTGTCATTGCCTTGCAGAGACGTGAATGTTACACGCCTGTATTAACGTGCAGTACCAGCAGGGGTGAAACAACGCCACTCCCTTAGGTTTAGGCAAGAAAACCACTTATTAAAAACATTATGGTTGGGCTTAAGATAAGTACGTAAACTAAGTAAAACACGTAGGGAAACAACGTAACGTCAATACAGAAAACACGTGACAAACGTGACAACCATCACTACAAAACACGTGAAAAACGTCACGAACGTAACCTGCAAAACAAAACACCTGTATCCCACTTGAAAGTCCTGTGTTTGTTGGACCCGTCCACCTCCCCGCCCACCATAAGTAGTCTTTCTCACTTTATAAACTACGTAACTAGCTCTGAAGTTAGACTTCAAACTGCAGGTGTGTAATATTCACGTCTTGGCGACACAAAACGTGACACTGACACGCTTTCTCCCGGTGGACAGGTGGGTCTATTACACGCTTTGCCATGAGACTGGGCTGAACAATTCATCCATGGGTTGAAAAATACACTGCAATGAGCTTTTACTATGGGCCAGAGTTTATTATTGAAGCTACAGGAAACACTATGCATACTATGACATGTCAAAATAACTTTATATTTGTTTTTTTTGGAATTATTGATTGTATAAAGCACTAAATAATTATACAGATATCTAAATTAGCATGTACTTGGCAACAATGGTCTGATGTGTATTGTAGCCTTTGAAGCTCTTTAGTAGTATTTAGCACTTTTTCTTGTCAAATTATTATTTACATGAACCCGAAAGTTACATTAGGGAAATAATTGGACCTACACTTTGTTGTTTAAGTTGTTGTTTCAAGGTGAATCTGACTCTGTGTGGTTGCAGTTTTATAACCAACACAAAGAATCTTGCAGCAAAGTAAAGCATTTAGTGGATCTAATTTTTTAATCCTGCTAGTATCGGCATCTTACAGTACTTTGCTGTACACAGCGAGCTATACGTATTAACACATAGTAATAATACTTCTAAATGTGAATGAAAAGTGTTTAAGTGTTAGATAAAAGAGAGGAAGACCGAAGTAGTTCATGATTTGATCACTCGATCAGTGAAAATAGCTCGCTATGCTAATCATTTCAGAAGACATGATATGAACCCATGCTGACTGATGAATAGTGTTGTCTGTAATTATATCTAAATTGATTTATGGGGATACATTTCCAGAACGCTTCGGCTGCGTGTAAGGTTGCACCTGTTCAGCCAGATGGGGATATAGATAGACCACAAGGTACAGGGCATATGCACAATACACACCGTATGTATTAATAGAAAGCCTGCACAGTAATACAGCTTGCAGATGAAATGAAAAATCATCACTTTTTTTCTGTTTATTCAATATACAGTAAATACATTTTGCAACACCATCGGGTATCATGATATTCTTACTCACTGGGAATTTTATTTCACTGTAATTAATTAGAAATTCGATTCATACACTCAATTATACAAATAAAAATCTGATTTTAAATAAACATTTTGCATTTTTCAGAAGAAAAAAATTATTTTCTTTTTAATGTATTATCAATATACAAAACAATAAACACAGGTATATAAGTAGGTGCTGGGAATCTGGTGTGTGCAAATGTATTTTATTCATTTATTTTTATTTATTTATTATTATTATTATTATTACTATTTGTTAATTTTTATGCATACATTTTTTTTTTTTTATTATATATATTTTATAATGTTTTATTATTATTATTATTATTATTATTATTATTATTATTATTATTATTATTATTGTTATTATTATTATTATTATTATTATTATTATTATTATTATTATTACCTTTTACCTTTACAATTACTTTACAATTTGTGTTATATGTACATATTATTTTATTTGCTGTGGTTTATGTTGTTGTAGTTTTTTTTCTTAAGGAAACAATAAAAAGAATGATTTAAATATATATATATTATCTTTGTATATTTCTATTACAATTTTCAGTGAAGCAACATGTCGGCTGATGACAGATTAACCGTCCTGACTTTGCCTTTTCCCTGGATGGGAATTAAGTTTATGTTACTACATTCGCGGTCAGTTGCATTTTAATACGGCGCTGTCGGGGCCGTCTCACAGGGTCACTGCAACCTTTCCCGTCATTGAGTCGCTTCTCGGTTTTAGCGGCGCACAAATTACAGCAGGGTGGGATTTTCACATTAAAGGCCAGTGGAAATCTAAAAGCAGGACAGGGAGCTCCGGCATGCGGGTGGGCAGCCGCTTCATGTTCCAGATATCGTCACATCACATGAAGATCCCTCACCGCACACATCAATCTCTCACCAGGACAACGCACTGTAGTCCAGTGTGTGTGCTCCTGCATATGGTGCAGTGTATATCAGCAGGAGGGTGTCTGATATGTGGCTCTGATTGAGGAACAAGTGGATGCAGCGTTGGGTTTTGTCATGCTCAAAATGTAGTTTTTGGAGCATTAATTGAGCAGGATTTGATGCTTCAAACACAGTGACTTTGAGGTACGACACCACCTCAGGATATGACCTATTATGACTTTTCAGTGCTGTGCTTTTTCGCCTAACCTTAAAGCTGCACGAGATTTTAGGTATAAATACACCTGTTCCCTCAACTTAAACTACCAATTAGTGCTGCAAGAAAAATAAACTTCCCATCAGCACTAAGGATGTCAGGAGAACCGACACTTTGGTACCAATTTGATGGCAAAATTCTGAAAATGTGGTGTTGTTTTTCTACAATACCGCAGGTACCGTACTCTGTGCAGGACTATGCTGCTAACCAGCTGCTAACAGCTAACGTTAACTAGCTCTCCTCCTGCCGATTACTACATGGGAGGTGCCATTTACATTATGATGCGACTATATTCAGTAAAAATGAGAAATGGGCGAAGAAAAACTATAACATTATCATGATGTGTTCAAATGCAATCTTGAAAAATGTAGTTTGTGTTGAAACTTGAATAAATCCAGTTTGAAGGAGATGTTATCACAACAATATAAAATATATAATAGAGAGGGAATTATGACCTGTTCAACTTCCTAACAATAACCAGTATGCAAACGATATAATATATACAACGAAATGAAGTAGTGTATGTTGAAGTAAATTGGATTTATTGTTTTACTTTTGTTTTTTACCGTGGTATCAAATTGGTATCAAATTGATATCAAAATTTCACTGGTATTGGTATCGACTACTAAATTTTTGGTATCATGACATCCCTAATCAGCACTTTCTTCTCTGCTTCTGTCTTAATCAACTGACTGTAGGCATTTCTACTTTATTCACTTTATCTGATTTTTTTCACGTCTGTTAACTAATTAAGTTGCTGCTGTCTCAATTTGAAACTGTTCTCATCTGGGTTGTTGTTTTTAATCAGGGGTGAACTGACGTCAACCATTAGTGCCAACATGTGATCCTGATCCAGGATCGTCAGTGTCTCTTTGCTTATATGAACCACCACAAACCAGTAGACATGGAGAACACCAGTTGAGGAATGTGTATTTAAGTTGAGATTTATTTCTCACTGCTGGTGTTCGGCGCTGCCGTAGCACCTACACATCACATTCACACAATTATACACATTCACACCTGAGATCCACAGTCTTCCTCTGTTGGCCTCTGAGCCACTGCTGGGTCATTCATTCCCCCCCATCCCGCTGTTCTCCATCCACACTTCTGGGGATTTTAACCGTTGGCCCCTCCGGTCACAAGCCTGCCTCTCTAACCTTTAGGCTACCACCGCTGCCCCCCAACTCTTCAATCTCAGCGAGCCGCAGCGTAGGAATGTGAAAGTCAAATAAAATCAGAGAGGTCCGGGGTTGTGGGAGGAGGTGTGTAAAAAATGTGCGGCACCAAAGTTCACCCTGTTTTGGCCAAAGATACACTCAGAGATATCCAGCGCCAGAGATTACATCTTTTTCAAAGTAAATAAATGGAATTATGATGTTTTTCTTGGCTGTCACACATTGTTTATAAAAAAGCAGAGAGAGCAGTCCGTTCACACTTTAGGTGATAACTACAGTGGGCCTTTGTGAAGGCCAAGTGCTGGCACCGGACTGATGGTTTACTTTGGAGGCTCACATTGAGCTCAACTTTGTGTGCAAAGTTGTCAGGATTTGTACCTTGTTTACAGAGCGTAACCCGTTTGTGAACTTGTCTCTGTGTGTGTGCATAGTGTGTATCTAGCTGTTGTGTGTGTGTGTGTCAGCATTTGGACATGAGTAGAAATTGTATTTTATAAATTGTAAAGAAGATTTTTTTTATGAGTAAGAACATTAAGAAAAAACGATCCTGACTCTGGCAGGACGCTGCCTGAATGATGGATGTATTTCTGAAGCAGAACAGAAAGGCCTCGATTTGATATGATTACAAAATGCTTACTACGAGTAATTCAGTAGTGAGTCCAGTAGTTGTGCATATTTAGCCGGCAGAGGTAGCCAATATTTATATATATATTGTTTTAAGATTATGTTTTTGGCTTTTTGCCTTTATGTAACAGTAATAGTTATAAAAGGGGGAGATAGAGTGGATGACGTGTAGCAAAGGGCTGCAGGTAAGATTCAAACCCTGGTACCACCTATATTATTTTTACGATTTTGAAATAGATTTTTTAAAGCCAGAATCGATATATTTGCTTCATTTTGAGTCTATTCAGAGGTAGAAGGAGGTTACGACTTTTATTGTTGTAGTCTGAGTAACGTGACGTCATATCCGTTCCGTATCCGTCACCAAAATAAACCAACGAGACGAAACGATAAAGCAGAAAACGGCGGAGGGTCGGTGTGGATACGACCTGAACCCTCACATGGTAAATCACACTACACATCCAGTAAAGGATGGAAACACTTTGGGTTTTGCAGGAAAAGCAGAGCTAGACATCACGGCTAAAGCTGCATAGAAACTCTTTCATGGACAGGAAACGTTATCGTTTCGCGGTAACGTGCGGTCAAGCCGTCCGTCACTATCATCTCCGTGGTCAAACGGGCCGACGCTACAACTGTAGAGCACCCAGATACTGACATTTATGTTAAATGCATTGAAACGGCCCCGATGGAGCTGACCATGGATGTATAAAGAGAACGGAGCTGACGGGAGAGCTAGAGACCACCTTGGAGAAGTTAGAGGAAGTAGACACGTGTGACTACGTCCGGTTTTCAAAATAAGGTGTTAACAAAGGGAACTGTATATACAAAAAAACATAAATTGAAATAAGATTGATGGATTATATTCACCAGAGGTATAAAACATTACATGCCCCTTATAAATTAAAAAGAAAATACCAGTAATTTGTGAGAGAAATGTCTTTATTCTTTGATTTTTGGGTTGCTGGAAAAAATAATAAAATAAATAATTCCTGACAATGCCTGATATATTTGACTTGAGGACATCTCTGATTCTGAAAATCAAACATTTTTACTTTATTAATTTAGATATTTTCCAAAGTAAAAGTCCCTAGAAGTGTATGATTCAACTTTTCCCCAAAAAATTAACAAAAATTGCAATATATCGTAATATCAAATCGCAATATTTGTAGAATCACAATACTTTAAAATCACAATACATATTGTTTCAGCACCCAAGTATCATGATGGTATCGAATCGGGAGATAGGTGACTAAGATATAGTTGACTAAAACATCCAACTGTGATCTAAAATTATTCTGGCTGATTTAGCTCACATTTACAGCATTAAAAATCTTTTCACCACCACAGGTGAAACTTCTCTTTCCACACCTATAGTTAACTACTGTCACCTTTCCAGGGACTCGACCTCTGCCATGTTCACAGAGAAAGTCTCTGATAAGAACTGACAGGTCAATAAAAGCAGAAATATCATCAGCTTCGTCATTAACCAACGGCTCTGGCAGCTGCCAAAATATCCCCCGTCACGTTGGCCGGCTCTTCTCTCTGAACGTCTTTTAAGAAAGGTGCTAATTTTATGACACCAGAGCGCTTCAACCTGGCAGATACGCCACACAGTTCAGCGCCAATACACCTGATGGGAAAACTTCTCAGCTGGTAGTGATTCTGGTGTCGGTGATGCCGACACGGGTGCCTGAGCAGCTTCCCACATAGCACCCTGTTACTGACTGCCCACCTCAGTACTGTCTCTCAACACCCTCATACATTGAGGTGTTTACTGACAGTCTTCACACGCGTATTACAGGAGGTCACACCGCTGTAGCAGCCCACTCTAGCAGCACTCTTACTATGAGCACACACTAACTTTTACTGCTGATAATCTTCAAATGTGCACTAATGCAAATCAGGAATTCTCACTACTATTACTACATACAGTTTACAATACTCATTTAACTGAAGCTTCAGATGATTTGCCATTTCTGTAGCACATGTTTAGCACTTATTTTCATGCCAAAAAAACTAAAAGTATCGATCTGGATCAATATATTGATGAAAATGGCCATGCCAGTTTTTCCTCACCAAAATGTTGAGTTTTGGAGCGTTATTTGTTATTTGTCCTCCTAGTTTCATTTGATGCAAGTATCTTCTTTAGATACAACCTAAAGATCTCAAATTGCGCTCATGCTTTAAAGAAATTAGTGGCGTTAAAATGAATTTGTGTTTTGACAGCCCTAATATTTTGCCATTTCTTTAGCACATGCTTAGCATTTGTTTTCATGCCGAAATGTACCTTCACCCAATACTCATTTTTTATTGAATAGAGCATAAACGCACCATAAATATAACTCAATGGCACCTACGTTAACGTTAGTATCTCCATTATTTAGCCAAGCAGGACTGTGCTTCCCACCGGCTGCTAACAGGGAACATTACTAACTCTTCTCCTGTTGACTTCAACACAGATTTGTTGTTCACGGCGTCGCTTTATCAGGGAAAAAATAGGGTGCGTTCCCTTAGGTTTAGTAGCGCCATGCTGTTGAGCACTTTTTTTTCTCTACACTGTGTCTCCGGTCCCAAACAAACTGAAACATGATACAGCGTGCGTATGCCGTTACGTCATTGTGCATGCGTAATTGGAAAGCATCGAAGAGGAATCAGTTGTCAAGGAGGCATGAGATGCCAAGGTATCGGACAACTACAGTTCTCTATTCCCATCTCTAGCGTTTTCCCTGTTTGCCAAAGTGGCGAATGGCCTGACGATTTTACCTGCCACTGCCAACAATTTACCCACATTTTGCTGTTGGCGGGGGCTAATTTTAGACCCTGCCTCAGACATAATATTTTCAGGCGAGTATTTTGCATTTTCGGGTTGTTTATTCGTGTGTAAAGGCCTTAACTCTGGGATACATACATATCTTTAAATGACAAATTTACGTTCCCCGAATATTATTATATTAAATCCCACTTATCTGTTATTTAATAAAAAGATAATATTGTTCAGATTCGTGGAGTAGTGAGTGTAAAAGCAGGGGGTTGTGGGTCTCCTTGTGTCCCCCGGTGTGGCGGGACACAGCAGACATATTCTCCTGTTATATCGGGCCGGCCGGCCGGCTGGTCGAGACGACGTTGTTTTGCTGTTGTCCGAACACCGTTTGATGTTCTATTTCAGCGCACACTTGAAAGACCTCTCTGTCACATTAATCAGGGCTGCAGCGAATGCCAGGCAGTGTTTTCTGTCAATCCCGAGGCCTCCACGATTTATTGGGAAAAAAAGCGTCTATATTTGTAGTGGCAACCTTTTGCCGGACCTCACCAGCTGATGTCAGTTAATTATTTGTCCCCCTGAATCTAATACTTTTTCCCCGTGCCAAAACTGTGGGCATGGAGAATCAAGATCCCCACACACAAACACACACACTCGTATAGATAGACACACAAACACACACACCAGCAGATGCCATCTCTTACTGTCGGTCAGTGCGGAAAATCAGACACTCCATCCATCTGCTTGTGTTATTCCTAGCAACCAAAGTTATGTTGCCATGGTAAAGATCTCCCCACATGAACTTGTCAATCAAACAGCAGCGACTTCATGTTTTTATTGTTTTGTTTCTCCCACCCCCCCCCACACTTGTTTTGCTAACATCTGAATTTTTGTCCATTCCCACATTGTGGTTTCTGGAGCCTCATCGGGTCAGCAGTGTTTATCTGTTTACAGCTTCCCTCCGCTAACTTTAGATGCTCTCATTAAAACACGGCTGTGAGTCAGAGCCCAGTGAATCCAAGCAAAGAGGAAGAACTTTATGTCCCCCAGACCATTTCAGAGTTTCTGAGTGAATAATAGCTTTGGTGTAAAATATGAGGACAGATTTTAGTTGTGCACATATAAATAGTGTGTCAGTGCTGAATCGATCAGGACGTGCGTGTAACACAAACTGAAAAGGTGCTCTGTACAAGTTGTACGTCATGGTGGGTAAAAACCACATCTGTTTAGACAAATGTGTGATTTAGTGTTGTGGGTTTAAGGGAGAAAAGCCAGGAAAACTTGATAAACCACACAAATCCACCATAACCACAGAAAGCCTCTGTAAACTAGAGTAATGCCCAAATGAAGTGTGAGAAAAAGGGGGAAAAGAATGACTTTGTAATACCTTTAACGACACGGTTTACTCTAGGATGAGTGTCGTGTTTCCTCGGAAATATTGCCACGTCCGAAATGTGGGGCGGCATTTGTCTCATTTTGCACGCTGACTTACACTTTGGTATTACACTGGAAATAGTTATGCTTGGATTTCAAGCTGTCGCGCTGTTGCACTGGACTTCCTCCACCTCTATTAAAAATATACTGCACTCCCATTGTATGTGTTTATTGGCAAGGGAGGATTTCTGAGGAGCAGTTACTGGTTTTATTTGAGACGTGTCTCAGCTCAAAGCACTTGTTTCTTAGTCGCGATGACAATATTTCAGATATTATTACATGCATACCATAGACAGAAAAAAGTCACTACTTCACTCAAAGTACTGGACTTGAGTATTACTTTCTTTACTTACCTTCAGAAGCAAATATGGTACTTTTTATTCAACTATATTAATCTGACCATTTGGTCTCTGGTTACCAGTTACTTTATTATTATTTATTATTTATTATTTATACATACCAACATATGATAATCTTATGATGCATTGTAATTAGGGTTGTCAATTGATTAAAATATTTAATTTGCGATCAAACGCATGATTGTCCGTAGTTAATTGTGATTAATCGCAAATTAATCACACGTTTTTTATCCATTCAAAATGTACATAAAGAGAGATTTGATAGATAGATGTACTTTATTTATCCCAAATTGGAAAATTATTGTGTTACAGCAGCAGATTATCCAGGCACTGCACAGGAACAGTAAATATACAATAAATGTACATATCAACACTAGAGATAATATCTATAGTATACACAGTATAAATAATATATTAGAATACACTACAACTAGCTTAGAAAATATAAAATATGAACATATTTGTCAAGTATTTAATCCTCTTATCAACATGGGATTTGGCAAATATGCTGCTTTATGCAAATATATGTATATATTTATTATTGGAAATCAATTTACAAAAAAAAAACCAGACGAATATTGTCCAGAAGCTTAACTTTGACAGCCCTAATTGTTATATATTAAACTATACGCACCTTTAGGTGCCTGAGCAATGGATCAAGTGGAGCAAGTGCATCCCTATTATTTAATTAGGGAGATCAAAGTGATCTTGTTGCTACCCCACTTTTGGTCTTTTTACAGATAAACTTATCATCATACAGTCCCCACAATCAGGTGATGATATTTAAGCAGCCTGTATCAAAAACAAGTAATAAGAAAATCACACATTTTTGTGTCTGCTCTTTTAAGTGTAACGTGACTGTGAATACTTTGCTTTTTGTGACTAAATCTAAGAGGTTAGGTGGTGTAGAAATGCAGAAAAGTTGTTTTAAATGACATTTTTATTTCTTAGGGAGACCCCAGACCCCGCAACAATTAAATATCTTTCCAAATTTGCTCCCCTGTTTTAAAACATAACCAAGCGCCCCAAAAAAATTAACTTGTAAAAAATAATAAATAATAATAACAGTGAACTTATGTATGATTTTTATGATTTTTTTGTCTTTGTGGAATTCAGTGGTGGAAAGTAAATAAGTACATTTACAATAAAATAAAAATTATGTATCAATAGATTTTTTAAAAATCATCCTTTCTCCATAAAATAATATACTTCTTTTTGTGATCAAATTTTTATTGTTATTTGAACTGAAGACATACAATCATCAATACAGCTATAAATAAAGGTAATCAAACAAAACACTGTATGTAAAAGGACTGGTCAGTAAGATTTAACAATAATATGACAGACTCACAAAAAGCACACATAGTCAAAGTCTCTATAATGGATGCAGATGAGTATACATGCATAAACATACGTATATACAAAATACACACAGCTCACCCACAACCTACGCTAAAGAGATAATATAAATATAAATTAAAAAAACAAAACAAAACTAACATAGTTAAAGGGGCCATTCTGCAAAAAAATTGAACTTTTATTTGTGATACTTTACGTACATTTTGCTGGTAATACTTCTGCACTTTCACTCTCGTATAATTTTGAATGCAGAGTATTTTTACATTGTGGTGTTCTGAATCATAAGATGATAAATGGACCTTCAAAAAGAGCCGTATCATAATTAATTAAGCTGGGTGAGGTGCAGCAGATGATGGGCAGTGTTTGTTGTTTTGATGTGTTCGTGGCTGAAGGAGGCAGAGTAGCAACAGGTGGTTGAATCACAGTGACGTGGATAGATTTCTAGGAAGGACTTTGCTGCCGAGTCCCACCAGCACGTTGAGTATCTCAACCCATCGTGGTACAAACCGCTGACCTGTAACAACACGACCTTGCTCTTTGATTATACAACCATAACTCGACACGGACGGGCTCAGGCGGGATGTCATGGAAAAGTTCTCAGCGTTTCCTGCCAGCCGTTTTCCCCGCTGACGGCACGGCCGGTTCGCGCTCTGCGGCCTCTGCTCTCCCTTTGTAACTTCACAGACCCTGAATCTTAGCCGGTTCTATAAAACCGCTCTTTAAAACGCGTCGGGGGCAGCAGGTGGGCGCTCCATGCCACGACAGGAATGTCGGGCAGCGGGAAGGACTCTGTGGGGGCTTAAAGATGCCCCTTGGCACCGTGGAGGAGACCTCTGCGGGGTTGCCCTTTAAGGCTGCGCGCAGGCCGGCGAGAACGAAGTTGAAGTCTCTACATGTGAACCTGTCACTCTCGCAATCTGGAGGCTTGGCGGGGTGGAGGGGTGTGTGTGCATGGGGGTGGATTTAGACCATTAGTTCTGGGCTGCCCAGGCACACACTCACATGTGTGCGGAGAGTCACTGAGGTCTTTCTGCTAATTATAGGCTGAAATCTGACAGAGAAAAATTAGAGGGAAAAGGGACAGCTGCAAGGTCCGGTGGACGGCGGAGGGAAGAAGAGAAGGGAGAGGAGGGGTTTTTGATTTCTCGCTAAATCCTCAAACCCCCTCCTTGAACCTAAAAACAAAATTCAATCATCTTGGTGTCCTTCTCGCTCTCTTATCCCCTCTCAACACAACCCCGCCGCCTCCCTCGTCCTCTCAGACGAGAGGTCAGAGGTCATCCCTTGTGGGATCGAAGGACGTCCCATCTTTTCCCTGAACTAATGCCATTTCCTACGGGGAGCTTAGCCAGCAGCTACAGGAGAACTCTGAGACCTCCCCTGTGTCAATGTGGTCTCATCATCAACCACTAACGTATCACACACACATACTACCACCTGTGCAGACACACTCACACAAAGAGAATAGCATATCGTCTTTATCATAGCTCTGTAAGAAGTTGATAAATGAACCAAAAGTCTCTGATGGTGCTTAAAGTACAGCATCAGTATATTTTCTTCTACACATGAATATTCGCTCCAGTTGATGTCAGTGTGTCTGTTTCAAATCAGACACGTTTTATTTCACAACAGCTTTCAGGACTTAATTAAATTCAAATCGAACAACTTTACTGCGACTCCAGACCCTCTGGGGTTCCCCCAACGGTCCCATATTCATTGTGTCACTCGGTTTGTGGTGCATTAATGTGATTAATAGCACATTTTGTCAGATGATGACGACCAACCAAAATGATAAAACACTGACCTTTCTTGCATCACCCCCCAACTACATGTAGGGCTGCGACCACGATTTTGGCTTCCCACAATTAAATGAACATGATCGACTGCGATATTGACATTTAAAATACTCCACTCATAGAAAACTCTGCTGCATAAATCAAGCGCTTCCTAAACTAACAGCTAGAGATGCACCGTCAATACCGCATATATACAGCAGCACAATCAGTAACGTCACACACACAGACAACATGTCGTCGGTGTGGAAGTTCTTCAGTGAGTGAAGAAGACATTAAGCTGCAATTTGTCACAGCTGTAAGTCCAAAATATGCCATGGAGGAACAACCTTAAAACAACCTTAAAAACATCTGGAACAACTAACTTAATCAGACTCTTATTATATTGTAATTCATTCCCATGCATGCTGCTCAGAGTAATCACAGTGACCCGCTCGTCTGCCGACAGCATGGAGCACATTATGGTGCGTTCAAGCTCTACTCAGTAAAATTGAGTATTGGGCGATGGGAAATTATAATGCTATCAAGATGCGTCCAAATGTAACCTTGTAAAATGTAATCTTTGGTGAGAAACCTGAATAAATCCAGATGTTTGAAGGAGATGTTTTCACAGTAATATAAACTAGATATTATATATATATTTTAATCAAAGCAAATATTGAAATAATCAATACAATCATTTATTTCCTAATCATTTGAATTGTGTGCATTCATACAAATAACCACAAAAGATGATAATAAAGTAAAAGAACAACATTTAGAGTTTTTGACGGTTGGATTGTAGCACAACATGGAAGTGAAAGCAGCGCTCTGTTTATTTATATGTGAAATTGCAATAAAATTAGTTTGTCCCTAAAATCTATGAATAATCGTGATCTCAATATTGATCAAAATAATCGTGATTATCATTTTGGCCATTGACATGAACTTTTATGCTATTTGGATTCTGTGCCGGCGTCTTTTTTGGGACTGAAAGCACAATTTCAACTGTAATCGTTGGTATAAACCTTAAGGTGGGTCCATGTGTCTAAATATAAATGGTGTGTATTCCTAAATAACGTATATAACCAAGTGACCACACGCAGAAGGTCAAAGGGGCCCATCACGTACTGATGAATTCAGAAGTGTGGGACTGCTGCATGTACAACTCAGGAGTAGAACATCTGTATCCGAGTATCTGAGTACAGATTCTCATTATCAAGTTGTCACAAACAAAAAGGACTTAAAGAGGTCAGAGGTCATAAATTATTACTTTACGTCATCAATTTGATATTTTTTAGTTTGTACAGATAAAATGTGGGTGTGTCCAATGTCTTGGTTTTTACGACTTGGGACCGTGTTGGACATAAGTGCTCTCACTCTGTTATCCATCGGATTCAGTGTGTTTTGAAGATCCTTAAATGAATCCAACAAAAGAAGAAATCGTCTTCATCCATCACGTCACACAAACAGTCGGTGGGACGGCTCAGCTTCCCATCAAAAGCCCCACAAACATTCAAAAGTCTGTTTAGTGCCGGGGAGTATGTTACTCATGTCATCCGTCATAATGTGCTAGTGTGCAAAATGTTTCTCAATGTCGGTGTAATATTGTAAGATCATTATCTTGTTACCGGGGTTTCCGTGAGAATGTCATGAGCTTGCCTCGGGCCGGCTTAGCCGTCTTACAGCCGAGGCACAGTAGCCAAGTCCAGATTGTTTCCCTCCGCTGTCTGATTGACAGGTGTCCAACAATCCCCCTGGCTTTGCGCCGGAGAGCCGAAGAGGCCGTGCGGAGGCCCCGGTGCGGTCGGGGCCTGACCTTGCCCGGCTCATCAATAGCATTCATTGCTCCCAGGCTGTGTGCGACAGGTGCTCTCGAGCCCAAGACCTCAAAACCTCTGCCCCGGCCCCCCGAACCTAAACCCTGCCCGTTTTTATTGGTCCTTCTGCCTTTCCCCTCATCCCCGTTTCCTCCTGGGACATTTAGGAGCGAGGCTCGGGTCTCCTCTGGCTCAAATTAAATGCCTGTGGTTAATTAGCTGAGGTTGCTATTACCAGCGGAGGTGGAAACCTTTACCAGTGCACCCAGGCCTGGGAACACTGGGAGCTGTGTGGCCTCCCCTCGGAAACAAGACAGAATTTGTAGTTTCTTATTCTGGCTCCAAACCTTTAACTTCCTCCCTCATCCTGAGTCAGATGCAGCTTTCCTACTTCTCCTGCAGACCTGCAGAAGACTCACACCTCCCCCCTAGTGGCTGCTACTGTCCATGCATCCCTCCATCACTACTGTGGTTGTCTTTACAGAGGCAGCAGAAAGAGGCGTCATGTGTAGAAATGCAGCAACACACCTTCACTGGGACTTAATTAGCACATTTGTTTGTTGTATAAGTATGTAAAATGATAAAGGAAGCAGTATGCACAAATTTTATGACACTTATGTCAAGGTATGTGAGAACTAATATTTCTAATCCTTCAATAAAGGGAAAATAAGTAAATATAATACATTTCCCTTTGCATTTCACCCTATATTTATTTCCCCAAACTTATTTATTTCTGTATTATTTTCTTTACACATTTCTTTTTACATTTCCTTATGCATTTCTGCGTCATTATGCAAATGAAGGGGCTGTCACTCAATGTGTCATCATGGGGTTTGTTTTTGTAGTTCAGGGAAATAAATAAGGGGTGAAATGCAAAGGGAAAATCGTGCAGAAATAAATACTATAAATGCATAGATAAATAAATAAATAGATAAATATTGAATAAATAAAAAATAAATGCAAAAATAAGTAAATTAATAGAACATAAATGCATCAATAAATGAAGAAATAAAAAATAAATGAATACATTCAAATATAAATTAATTTAAAAATTAATAAAAATAAATTCAAAAATTAATAAAAATAAATACATAAATAAATAAAAGGGAATATTAAACAGAAGAGTAAATAAATAAGGGAATTAATACAAAGATAAATAAATAAAGAAGCAAATTAAAACAGAAATATCAATTTATGTCACATTTTATCGATTAATTAATGGCTACATATACCTTTAATATTATTTTTGCTACATTTAATGACATATTTATTTATTTATCGAGTTATTTATTTATTTTTATTTTGGCAGGTTCCATCCTCAATACATAAACACCCAGTGAATAATAAATCTGTAATTAAACAAAGTTGGATGTTATTTGTGTTAAATTGGGGGCATTTTTCTCTTGTTTGTCTTCTTTGACTGTCGTGACATCGTAGTGGTTCCTTGGTTACGAAGCTGGACTCGTGTTTATCCCTAAACAAGCTTTATGATGTACAATATTTCTGCAGTGCTTGGCCTCAGCACACCAGGGTTGTACTGGGAACTTGGTCTCAATTCTACATTTATTACATTTCTACTGCAGTAATACAGGATTATATGATTCACAACACAACTTCAGCCTCTCCAATCAGTGAATAGAAATCTCACTAGATTTATATTTTTGTCCAGAATGTCACATTGTTTTTGTATCTATGTCATCCGTCTGTTTTATAGTCTAAATTATTTATTCCTGAATGTGCTGCTGGCTCAATTTATAATGATGATCACTGCTGTGAAGTGTGCATGTATCCAGATGTTGTCTTCTGTATATATGAGTGTGTGTGTGTGTGTGTGTCCTGGTCCTGCCCAGCCTCAGAGCTCCTTTACAGGCGGAGACACCTCCATGTCTTCCAGCTGTTGAACCTAAAATCCATCGTCCTCCTGCAAAGATGGGAATGGGATGTTCTCTGTCTGTCTTATCTTGTTGTCTTTGTCTTATTTTACTTCTGGTATTATTTTTCTCTTTTATTATTTCAGTCCTTCTCACATTGTCTTGTTATCCTGTTCTCAGCTTGTTCTCCTTTTGTCCTCATCTACCTTTTCTGTGTCTCTGCTGACAACATGTTATTTGCTTTAGCCTGGAAACACCATTATAACCCCCAACAGAGAGGAGGATCCACCAATGAGATGAGCTGATACTTTGGCAGAAGGTCAAACTCTGCATGCAAGTGTGTGTGTCTATATGCACGCATTATTATAATACTATTTCTCTGGAGAGAAAAAACATTTCTTAACATTGTAATAGACATTTAAAAAAAATAAAATAAAGAACTACAGAATTTACTACCTGAACGAAAAGAATCTGGCACATGTATCCCATCAATTTCCACCATTTTTTTTTTTACATTTCACCATATAATAAAGTCAAGATGTCACTCCGGTTATACAAGCACAATCGTCTGAAAATGTGAAAGGCTTTCGCTCCATAAAAGAAAGAAAATAAATAGTAAATAAAATAGTAAATAAAAGATATATAAAATATAATAAAATAAATAGTAAATAGAATAGTAAATAAAAGACATGTAAAATATAATAAAATAAATAGTTAATAGAATAGTAAATAAAAGACATGTAAAATATAATAAAATAAATAGTAAATAAAAGACATATAAAATATAATAAAATAAATAGTAAATAAAAAACATAAAAGATAATAAAACAAATAGTAAATAGAAAAGCAAATAAAAGACATAGAATATAATAAAATAAATAGTAAATAGAATAGTAAATAAAAGACATAAAATATAGTAAAATAAATAGTAAATAAAAGACATGTAAAATATAATAAAATAAATAGTAAATAGAATAGTAAATAAAAGATAAATAAAATATAATAAAATAAATAGTAAATAAAATACATATAAAATATAGTAAGTTAAAATAACAAAATACAAAAGGCAATTAAAATATCCATTTATATATTATTAAAATGTATTTATCGGAGATAATGCCTTGTATCTGGACAATATTCATTGTTTTGTGTTGTTAATTGATTTCCAGCAATAAATATATACGTACATACATTTGCATAAAGCAAACATATTTGTCCACTCCCATGATGATAAGAGTATTAAATTCCTGACAAATCTCCCTTTAAGGTACATTTTGAACACATAAAAAATGTGTGATTAATCGCTATTAACTATTTTAATCGATTGACAGCCCTAGTTTATTATTTACCTTCTTCTGACTTTATTTGAGGTAAAAACTGGATGCCTTCCCCACATTTCACTCACAGCCTTCAGTCTTATTTGAAACCCTACGGTATGTTTCTAGTTTCTTTCTTAAACACCTCCATCTTCACCGTCTCCCTTGTTTGTGAGCAGTCAGTAGTGCTGCTGTATGGCTGTGCTGTGTGAGAAGTTGTTAACACCGTTATTTTCTAACCCAGATGAAGGCCACGGGGCTGGTTGTTCACAGCCCCGAAGCCCGCGCGGCATCCTGAGGGACCGAAGCCGAGCGACCGTCACATGACCGGCGGCATTAACTCCTAACACCTGTGGGAAGGAACAAAATAGCCTCTCAGCTCGAGGCGGTTAAATATGAGGGGCGATAAGTCTTGTGACTTTGTGCTGATCAGTGGCATTCCCTTCCTCTTACATGTGTTTTGTGTTGACGTTATTATGAGAACTAAAGAGGAGATAAAAATCGTTCGTAGGTTATATATAGGAAATAATAAGGGTCGTCTTCACAGGTCCAGAAATATAACCATGTCCCACCCAGTTTAATGTGTTTTACTGGGATCAGACTGTATCATAGTGTGTCTAATGTCCCAATCTGACAGACTAGGGGGGTTGGATATTAAAATGAGATGGATTATTTGGTGTTTAGTCTTATGTATGCTGAAGTCGTTTGATTCTGCATCCAAAGGGATTGGTCCTGTAGTCTGACGTGCGTCTTTGCCAAGTCAGAAATTCAGAGCTGCAGTGAAATGTGAAAGAGCAATAGGGCGTTCGGTCTCTAATGTGTTAATGGCGGAGCTCTGTAGGGAATGTACCGGTTGGCAAGTCAAAGGGTTAGTTCACCCAAATTACAATAAAACCATTTTCTCTGTTATCCCTAGTGGTATGTAGCCGTCTAATCTCTACGACTCCTGCCGCTAATGCATTGTTTGAAATGTTTATTTCGAGACACTGTATTGATTGGTATTGATTAGGGCTGTCAATCGAGGGGTACCCATAGAACCCATTTTCATACACATATCTGGAGGTCAGAGGTCAAGGGACCAAAATGGCCACGACAGGTTTCCGTGCCAACATTTAGCGTAACTTTGGAGCGTTATTTAGCTTCCTTCCCGACACGACATGGTAGTATGACATGGTTGGTACCAATGGATTCATTAGGTTTTCTAGTTTTATATGATGCCAGTAACTTCACTCTAGCTTTAAAACTGAGCCGCTTCAGTCGGGATCGCCCGCAAACCAAACGTCACATATCTTCCACAGAGATAAACAAAACATTCATTTAGAACCCGCCAACATTTTTAAAGTGATTAATTCACGATCATAATATATTTTTTTTTTCAGGAAAAGCCATACTTTTACTTGGCACCTTTCTAAAAGCTCTGATATAGGCCTATTATTTAAAAATATATATATTTGTCTACATAAAAATGTTATCAGTAAGACCTTTAAGTTATACCTAGTAGACTATACAGGGGGAGAATGATGGGCATGGACCGCCAACACACCTCCAAGTTTTCCTCTCATCTTCACAGAAAGGTGTCTGTATGTCATTTAGTCACACAACCAATCAACAATCAAAACATCAGAGCATCCTGAAACAAAGAAAAAATAGATTTAACTTTCAAACTACCAAGGAACTCTTAAAAAAATACACAGAATAAACTCAAAAGTGTATCCTGATGGTTACTTTTATGTTTTCATTTTTATAAAACTTTATGTGGAGTAATAATTCTCACAAGATGCTTTACAACAAGCTGGTATGACATGGTACCAATGGATTCCTTAGGGTTTCTAGTGTCATATGATGCCTGTATCTTCACTCTACCTTTAAAACTGAGCCGCTACAACCTAAAAATCACAAGTTGCGTTTAAGCTTTAAAGAAATTAGTTTGCGTTAACATGTTATCTCGTTAACTTTGACAGCCCTAGTAATGATAGACTATTTCAGTAGAAGGTATTTCCATTTGTAATAATATTGGGAGACAGTTCACAGTATTTTCTACATAATAATACCCATGTTTGCTGATTGTGTGTCTTCGAAGGTTTTTGCACAACGTATCTTATGAATGCACAGGTTGTCAACTCCTGTGTCTGCAGAGCATCTCTCTGCACGTTTAATGCACCATAGGTCGGTGGTTCAACGACAAGATAAAGAAAACAAGGTGTATTCACTGTAATGGGGTTTTATACATAGACTGTATATAAGAAGAATGTCACCCATTGGTTTGTGGACTACGGTTTTGAGCCGTTGAGTTCGGCGTTTTGCTTTATAAAGTCTGAGAAAATAAGCCTGATGTATGAAGTTTAAAAGATGTGGGTATTAACCAGGCAGAGAAGGTCTAATGAAAGATGCTGCTAAAGTTGCATTATGGGAAATGTAGGATCTAGAGGTTTATTTGCTTGACGATTACTAGGGACTGAAAATCTGAATATTTTGCCCTCTGCCAGATGGATTTTGATGATTCTTTGTTTACTCTTGTTTTGAGAGTCAACCAGCTTTTTAAAAGTGTTGTACTAAACTGCTGATGTATGAATTATTTTATCAAACTTATAAAGGCCTGAACTTTGTCCTCCAAACCACCACACTGCCTCATGAGGCTTTTTGTTATACTCTATCCCATATTTTACTGTCTGTTTTTCTCCTTCACCGAGTTGCTGTTGTTATTAGAGCCTGAATATACGGGACCCCTTGCTGTCGATTAGATTATTAGATTATAGATAATTACATCAATATATCTCACCAAAAGAAAAGAGGGAGGAATCTGTTTCCCCGCCGCTAGCATGTTTCCACTTTCTGCCTCGCAAAATCCCACAGGACTAAAGCAATGTGTGTGTGTGTGTGTGTTGGTGCACATGCATTCCTGAATGTGTGTTACAGTTTTGTGTTTGTGAAAATGTGGATTTGTTTGTGTGTGTGTGTGTGTGTGTGTGAGGTGCTGAGCTCTCCCCAGCTCATTAGGGACTCTCTGCTGGGAAGGTAACGGCTAATGTATCCTCATTGAGCTATATTGCGCGTGCAAAAGGCCGTCATCCAAAAACCACTCGCTCTCACCCGGACCGCCTCAACTAGAAGCATATGGCAGCGTGCTGTATATGTGTTTATGAGTGTGTGTGTGTGTGTGTGTGTGTGTGTCTGTGTGTGTTCTGCACACCCGACGATGTTGACTGATTCATACTGCAGCGTCGCTCTCGGTGAGCTGGAGGAAAAACGCAGGAGGAAAACATTTACCAGGAGAAACTGGTTTTAAAAGAGATGATCCACAAGCAGCGTTTTCAAACCAGAAGTATTGGGATTCGATATTGCGATTAATTGTGATTTTTTGTTAACTTTTTTAAGACTAGACCATGAGAAAAGGTTGAATCATACACTTCTAGGGACTTTTACTTTGGAAAATATCTAAATTAATACAGTAAAAATGTTTGATTTTCAGCATGTATGTAGTCAGAGATGTCCTGAAGTCAAATATATCAGTCATTGTCAGAAATGATTTATTTAACATTTTTCCAGCAACCCAAAAATCTAATAATATAAAGACATTTCCCTCACAATTTAGTGGTATTTTCTTTTTAATTTATAAGGGACATTCCCCAGAAGTATAAAACATTACATGTCCCTTATAAATTAAAACGAAAATACCACTAATTTGTGAGGGAAATGTTTTTATTCTTTTGATTTGACTGATATATTTGACTTCAAGACATCTCTGACTGCATACATGCTGAAAATCAAACATTTTTACTGGATAAATTTAGATATTTTCCAAAGTAAAAGTCCCTAGAAGTGTATGATTTAACTTTTTCTCATGTTCTAGTGTTAAAAATGCTTAAAAATCGCAATACATATCAAATCAGCACCCAAGTATCGTGATAGTATCGAATCGGGAGATAGGTGAATGGTCTCAGCCCCGCTGCTTTACCTCGGGCTGCAACTAATGATAATTTTCATTACAGATTAATCTTCCCATTTGTTTTCTAGATTAATCGTTTGGTCTGTAAAATGTCAGAAAATAGTGATAAATGTCCATCCTAGTTTCTCAAAGTCCAAGGTGATGGCTTTAAATTTCCTATTTTGTCAGTCCAGAACCCAAAGATATTCAGTTTAATATGATATAAAAAAGAGAAAACCAGGAAATCTCCATATTTGAGAGGCCGAAAACTGCATTTTCTGCCATTTTTGCATGAAAAATTAATGATTAAACTTAAAAAAAAAACTGTTATTTCAATCTTCATATACATACAGGTACGCACATGAAATTTGACCTCTGTAAATTAATTCATTAATTGATTATCAAAATAGTTGTCGATTATTTTTCTGTCGATCGATTAATTGATTAGACGACTGTTGGTTGCAGCTCTAATTCTGGCAAAACCTATAAAGAATGGAGTCATAACATTTCTATATTGCACTGGTCAGGAAGAAAAGTGTTTTCCCATCAGCTGCTGATGCAGAGAGAGAGAAAGAGAGCAGATGATTCTTCATCAGCTCGCGGGGATTAGTAGATACTAGTTACGCCCATAATCACACACTCACTCACACTAACACGTTCTCTCAAACCCACATTTGCTCTCAAGCATTCTGTTCGCTGGCACATTCTCCTAAACACAGGGGCAAACACATGCTGTCACACACACTAACGTGAGAGGTTTGAGAGGCGGCCAGGCTGTGCAGCGCTGCGAGGCCGCATGATGGTTGGAGGGAGATTTGAGAAGGCTTATCTGAGGCGAGATAGAGCGGCACACTGCAGCTGTGCTGAAATGATTTATATCAGCACAAACACACACACACACACACACACACACACACAGCACCCACAGACGTGTGAAACACAAGTGCATATTATTGCAGCAGAATTGCACATGACACGAATACTTAGCTGTAAAATCAATTTGCACATTTGTCTGTGACGGGACCTAAATGATGTAAGTAGATTATTACCTTTTCTTTAGTCACAGTAGGGACCAGAAGCTTTTACTGCACTCTGCAGATGTTCACTGCTCAACATTTTCAAAGACTACAGTATAGTTATTGTACTTACTGAGGATATAGGGGCCTTTATTTGGGTGCTAAACATACATATTGTGTTTGAAAATGTACTACTGGCAACGTTTTCCGCTGCTGAAATGGCAGAAATGCATCAGGTTTTGAGTCATCCATCGGATCAGTGGAAATAGAGGGAGCAAATATAACTGTTAGGGATGCCCCGATCATGTTTGTCTTGCAGCTGATACTGATTGCCAATTGTTGTTGAGCCATATCTGCTGATACAGATCGTTTTTGTTGTTGTTTTGTTTTGTTATAGCGGCTGGTATACAGGGCTCCAAACTATTTTATTTTGTCCGTACGGATGATGGGTCAACTACTGGTCTATTACACCACTATTACATGGTCAAAGGTAGGGGTGGGGGAAAAAATGTATTCAATGAATTAGATTTTTTGATTTGCTTCATTTGAGTCTATGCAGAGGTAGAAGGAAGTTATCGCTTTTATTGTTGTAGTCAGAAAAAGTAGAAAACGTCGGAGGGCCTGCCTAGATACGACCTGCACCCTCACATGTTAAAACCCAGTGTGGTAAACAATACACATCCAGTAAAGGATGGAAACACTTTGGGTGTCACACATTGACAGGAAAAGCTAGACATCACGGCTAAAGCTGCATGCTAACTCTGTCACAGACAGGAAACGTTACTGTATTGTATCTACAACTGTAGAGCACCCATATACTGACATTTATGTTAAATGCATTGAAACGGCCCCGATGGAGCTGACCATGGATGGATAAAGAGAACGGAGCTGACGGGAGAGCTAGAGACCACCTTGGAGAAGTTAGAGGAAGTAGACAAGTGTGACTACGTCCGGTTTTCAAAATAAGGTGTTAACAAAGGGAACTGTATATACAAAATACATCTATGGAAATAAGATTGATTGGATTATATTCACCAGAAGTATAAAACATTACATGTCTCTTATAAATTAAAAATAATATACCACTAATTTGTGAGGGAAATGTTTTTATTCTTTGATTTTTGGGTTGCTGGAAAAAATTTAATAAATAATTCCTGACAATGATCCTGATATATTTGACTTCAGGACATCTCTGACTACATACATGCTGAAAATTTAACTTTTTTACTCTATTAATTTAGATATTTTCCAAAGTAAAGTCCCTAGAAGTGTATGATTAAACGTTTTCCCCAAAAAGTTAACAAAAATTGCAATAAATCAGAATATTGAATCCCAATACTTCACAGGAGAAACCTCCGGAGGTGGTTTGAACCGTTGGATTTTACTCCATCATGAATACTTCTTGGATGCATTTACACTTCTATATTCTATCTATCCGATTAGCCCAAGACGCATGTAGTGCCACTAAGTGTAAATGGGGTCTTAGCGAACATATAGCATCTGGTTTCAGCCTGGATGCTCCAAATGTGGTTCCTAAGATCTCTGTCGACACATTTACATTAACTAACATGACACCAAACCATATAATATGTCTTTCAAGTTCAGATTCACATCTCTGCTGACATGAGCTTTCAACAAAGGCATGGCTACATCATTGTTTTAACTCTTATGGCTCCGCTAAAAACACTTTGTGCTGCGATTGCGAGCTAACCGCTCAGTATTTGCATCAGTCTGTTATTTGTTTCTGTTTAACGGAGGTCACATTGTTCACCACAGATTCTAAAATCAAATGAGAAAATGAAACGTGATCACTTGAGATGTTTTTTTTGAGCAGCAGGTGTGAACTGTAATCCGTGTTAACTAGATCCCGACACAGTCTGGACTCACAGTATCTGGATACAGGATCCAGGGTCTGAGCAGCCTGTCGGGGATGATGTCCTCCTGGCAGAAGAGACCGAGCGAGGTGCTGATGCTGTCAGCGCACTGAGATCTGTCACGTTCACAACACTTTCACACCACATCCACACTTTCTCAGATACCCAGATGTCATTTTGTGAGAGGCCTTTCACCGCCTCGCTCTCTAACGCAGACGCTCCCAGCGGTCTGCTGCTCCTTCACCGAGCAAAAAAGACTGAAAGAACAAACTGTACTCCCTGCCTTTATAATCAAATATCTGAAAACCTTTTAGGTTTAAAATCTCTTGAAGTCCTTGGAGTTGGTTGAAGGAGAATTCATAAGGACTTGGGAAAGATTTAGAAAACTGTGGTGCTCAGAGAATCCAACTGCACTTACACTACGGAACGGCAGATGCTTTATTTCTTTATTTTTAATCAACTTTATTTATAACACATAGAAAATGAGTACAGTGACAAACTTGATACTGTTCCATTCAATTAAGGATTGGTGGTGGTATCGGTGCCATTGTATCGGTGCCGTTTTGCGTCTGCGAGTACGAGTACATGAGCACAGTATCGGACCCGATACCCGATACTGGTATCGGTATCGGTGCATCCCTACAATTTATCTATAGTGTACAATTACACAGCGACGGAGGATGTTATTGAAGGCCGAATGGTGCGTTGCTTCAAATGCTGCAAGGAATTATGGGACGGGATTATCTCCTTTCCTTTCGTAAAGGATGGTCAAGTGTATCCTGTGCTAAAGGAGATAGGAAAGGAAGCATTGAAGCACCTTTCCTCAGTTAGGAAACCTTCCTAACAGAAAAACACCATTTGGCCGCAGCACCACGTCCTTATCTAAACCCTGAGCTTAAATACTATATTTGGAATGTCCCATTAACTTTAGTTAAATGCATGATTTAATCTACCAGTGGACCAATGGACATTTCAAGACCAGCCTAACTTCATTATAACACTTCAGTCAATAAACAAGCAAACTCTGTTAATGAGATGCTATAAAACAAAACGACTACACAAACACCTTTTCTAACCGTCCTTCTAACTCAAACAATTACCAATTACCTCCATCAGGATGTGCCTTCAAATGTTGACATGCCGTCAGATATGTTTAAAACAATCCTTCCTTCTTAAAACTCTTCCTGATTTTTCCTTTTGCGCACTGCCATCCTCGACCTTTTTTAATATTTCAAACAGAAATCTTTCTGTCTCAATTTAGAGAAAGTTTTCTTATATAGCCAGGTGGAGATCATAAAGTCATTTTAATATTGGACTCATGGTGAGTAACTTTTGATGACAGCATCAAGTGTTAACAGCTCTTGTTTATAAGAAATAAGGGAGTCTGAGGGAGCTCAATACACCGCAACCTAAAGAAACACAAGCAAATAAAGACAAAAACAAAACACGTGCCAAATTTGAGAAAGACATTACTCTAGTAAATCACACGTACACAGCATTAAAAAATGCACAGCAAGCACAAGCTGAAGGTTACTCAAAATATAACAGAACTGTGATACAAGGCCACACAACAGAAGTTTCCAGGGGACTCTGAAAACTGACGAACATACTTGGATGTGTTGTTTAAGTCTCATTAATAGTGTTGGGAAGTGAGTTAACAATGATCTGTTCAGATTACAGCGTTTCTGTATTTGCTGTACACTTCTTTGTTGTCCAATTTTGTGTTTCAAAAAAATAATACTTTGTTTTTTAACAATTGGTTTATTAACATTACCAGTAATACAAATCACATGTTGAATAATTTTACATTGTAAATCTCCCCCCCCTGACTTCCTCCCAGATCCGCTAGATGAAATATAATTTAGAAGAGTAATAAATTACACACGGCTAGATCAAAGACAGACAGAGAGGAAAAGATCAAAACAAACTAAGACTATTAAACAGCAGAGATGGTAAGAACAAGACCGTTGAATCAAGAAGGAAAACAGACAAACAAACAGCAAGTATACACATATCAAAAACATAAATCAAAAGTTGAGAAGATAAAGCGTTGAGTTCTCTCCAAACAAATCTTGAGGTGAGACAAAGTCATTGTAAGCGACTAAATCTCAAGTTCTAGCTCCCAAGTTTGAGTCCTAAACTTTTTGTTTTGAGTCCTTAACAAGTTCATTTTACATCCACATTTAATGCTATTCTACTTTTATAAGTATCATTAAATTTACAGAAATAATGAAATTTTTTTAAAAAGGATTATTTCTGAACTGAGTATTTGTTGCATGTTGCCGTCTGATGTGTGATAATAATCCAAGCTATAATCTGTTTATCTGTCTGCGCTTCCAAATACATCTTTTCCTCCTCGCTGCTACAGTATATATCTGAAAATGGTGAGTTTATTCACTGCATACTTTTTTCTAACGTTATATTTTATCTATGGGCATTCTAAGTCAATGTCCTTTAGAAGTCATCAGTCCTTGCAGGGTTCAACTTTAATGTTTTTTTAACTTGCCTGGTCGGGCAAGTGGGTCACAAATCTACTTACCTGAAGTCTTCCTCTTACTTGCCCTAATACAAATAGTTTTATTTACTAGTGGTAACAGCAAAGTTAATTGTCATGTTTTATCTGCCTTGCTCTCAAACTTGCGGCAAACTGCACAACACATGGAATTTCACTCACATCCTCTCTAATGCCACCCAACTAACGAGCACTTCTGTTGTGTAAACTGCTCAGAAACCCCCTTATTGTCAATATAGCTAGGAAAGCCATCCATCCTCTGAATGCTCTAGGTCTCTAGTTTGATCCATCCATCCTCTGAATGCTCTAGGTCTCTGGTTTGATCCATCCATCCTCTGAATGCTCTAGGTCTCTAGTTTGTGGCTGTAACGTTTCATGAGGCTGTGATTATCCTAGAGGTCACCACAGGTCATTTAATACAGTGAGGTCAAGTTTCACTACAATGAAATGTCTCCTATGGGGACTAACATCATCACACATGAATACAGTTGGCTCATTGGATCCACAAGAGTCTCAGCTTTACAGTGATACCCAATTTATGTGATTCAAGACTGTTTAGGGACCCCAGTATGCAGAAATATTCAAATACTGCATTGAAAAAGGACTTGGTTTTTGCCAAGTGGGCATGTCTGTAAAGGGGAGACTCGTGGGTACCCATAGAACCCATTTTCATTCACATATCTGGAGGTCAGAGGTCAAGAGACCCCTTTGAAAATGGCCATGCCAGTTTTTCCTCACCAAAATTTCACCTAATTTTGGAGCGTTATTTAGCCTCCTTCTCAACAAGTTAGTATGACATGGTTGGTACCGATGGATTCATCAGGTTTTCTAGCTTATATTTATGCAATCCTTGTTGTTGAGCCCTGCCTTGGTATCATTGAGTCTCTGATTTTAAACATAAAGTCAGGGACGTTGGAAGGACGTATGAGAGACTTTAGTTTATGCAGGGAAATTGTGAGTTTTAGTGAAATCCTCCTCCTTGTTGCTATTTACCTCTGTGAATGCTGCTTCTGTAGACGTAATTATGTATATAAAAAGCTATAGATTAAATAAAAATATCACTCTGAACGTGTTACGAGAACTCTACAGATGTCCTGTAATATATAGTAAAGTCAGTGTTTGTGTATCATGTGCAGTTGTTTTGCTGAGGGTAAAGATCTCCATCCAGGCGGCTCATGTATGGTGTGATGGAGTTACAGCTCGCTGTGTGGTGTGCTCTCTTGGCAGCTGTAAAGGTGAGTGTTAGATATATATATAGCTCTCAGTCCTACAGGGCAGCGCGGCCTGCAGTTGGCTGGGGGTTTGGGTTACGAGGGGCTTAAAGTGTAAGTTAATAGAAAGTGTACAGTGGCACAGAGATGAGCTGACGCGATGCACTTTTCTATTTTCACTTCCCCAAACCCCCCCCACCTCCCCTCCCCTCCTCCGAGCTCTCGGATGGAGCGAAAGGGTTTTCGCTCTGATGCCGTTAGCAGATGCATGGGCGTTATTGCGGAGAGGGGAATTGGACATTCTCCATATACTGCACTATAAATATCCCTGTGACGTTTATTGTACTCGCAAGGGTTCAGGTGCTAAAGCGCTTGGATCTTACTCCATCCTTTTGTCTTTATTCATTGTTGTTGTCACAGAGTTCAGTCACTTGTGACGAGGATTGTTTAGATGATGTGAATCAGTGTGGGAACCGAGAGGAAGAAGTGGCTTGAAAAGATGGAGAGGAGTTAAAGATGTTATTAACTTACTAACCTCATGGCCAGTTCTTCTCAGGCTGACGGTAGACAACAGTTAAAGGGAGAACTTTTGAAAGATAAAATAGAACAATCTTCCTCATATAACAACATAACATTGGAATAATTTTCAATAAAACACCTTTCAAAGTTCAATTCAATGTTGCAATGTTGGCAAGAATCTGGCGATATGATACGCATCACGATGCAGGGGTTACGATTCAATATATTGCGATGCTGTAAGAAAAGCGATATATTACGATTTGTTTTATATAAAGAACTAGAAAACTGTTACAAATCCCTGTTGAAATATAAATCTGTTTTATAATGAGATAAATGTTGTCATGGTGTTGGATAAAATGCCTTCTTCGTTGGATGACTAACACAAATAACACTTGGCTGAGGTTTGGGGACGATCGTGGTCATGCTTTAGACAAAACAATATCGACGCAGTTGAAACGAGAAACGACCGAAAGTCTCCCGCGTTAAAGTCCGATGTTTTGTTGACCCATTCATCCACCCCTACCTCCCCCCTACGCAGACTTTGTCGCTTTATATCACATCACCTGACTTCCTTCTTTTGCTTCTGTCATAATTACTACGGCTGCTAGAGGGTTTTGTCACATATTGTTGTTGTGACACTTTTTTGTAACAGGCTTTATCTCTATTGTAAACGTTCAGAGTGTGATTATACCTGTCAGGTCCTGCACCTCACCTCTATGTAATTCTGTATGAAAGTTGCGGCAAAAAAATTGGAAATATGAGACCGATTGGCCGATCACCGGTCATGGCCGATCAGCTGCAAATCGTCTGGTTTTGATCGGCAGCCGATCGATTGGTGCATCTCTAGTTGGATTAGTCACACGATGTGCATGAAATAAGTGTCAGAAGAATCTGAAAGTCAATGTTGTAGTTGATAAATCATTTTTTCAACATACGAATAGACCAGTTTGAGTCCGTTTGGCCGAGACAGAAGCAGCTTTTACTTCCTCTAGTCTCCTGAGGACAACATGTACATTCTGTCCTGATACAGCATCCTCAGACGGCATTAGTCTCAACTGATCTGAAAGACTGACTGATAATATAACATGGATAACCTTACCACTATTCCCCCCCCCCCACTGAAAATGAGATTAAGGCTTCTCCTAGCATTTCACTAGGTATGCACATATTCACTATATGTTCTTTTCCAAGAATATCCAGCAGCAGATCGCTACCAAATTGAATGTGACTTGAGGCCGTGGTGAGGGACACTCTATATGAGGAGCACTGATCAAGTGAGCGTGACTCTATGTGTCTCTGTACTCTGCTGTAAAGCTGTGTGTGCGTGTGTGTGTGTGTGTGTGTGTGTTCATGCTAATGTTGTCAATATACTGGAATTTCTAACTTTGACACAAAACCTTGCGAAATATTGATATTTGACACCATTTTCGAGACCACAGGGGAAAATGTTAACAACTTTACAGCGTTGCGCTTTCTCCTGGCTCGGTGGGTCAGGGACGGCTGCTCGGTGTGGGAGGATCCCCTCGTGGGAACTCTACTCGATGCTTGCTGGCCCTCGCCGGGTGTATTTCCTCCATTGTGGTGCGGCGTGACCGGCTCTAGGTCAGCTTGAAAGGCCCGGGGTGAAGGTGGCTCCCGGTGCAGACTGTCCTCAGTGTGACGATGTCGGCAACCCACCTGACCCTGTCTGGTTAACCACGCTTTGTGGGTTTGTTGCCGTGCCATCACCATTCATATCTATAGAACCAATGTGTTTATGATTAAATTGTTTACTAGAGCACAAAGCTCTTCATAGATCTAGCTCTCTCTTAATTTTGCCCTCAAAGTGCACCAGATTGATGCATTGAACTTTAAATTTTCTCTCTAAATGCATGATGTTTCCAATGTCAATGTAGGGATGCACCGATACCACTTTTTTCAGACAGAGTACAAGTACTTACATTTGGGTACTCGCTGACACCGAGTACCGATACGAGTACTTCTCTGTGCCAAAAGACCCTCGTTAACAGCCAGCTGGAGGGTGTGAGCGACACACAGCAGGCTGGGGAGTCCCGCATACGACGGCGGTGCGCCGCGACCGGCTCTAGGTCGGCTTGGAAAGGCTCGGGGAGAAGGTGCTTCCCGGGGCCGTGGACAAAGTGTCACCGGGGCGGGGCTCGGCACACGTAAAAAGGCGCCAGCGGTCTGCGGCGATGTCTGCAACCCACCCGACCCGTCTTGAAACACGGACCAAGGAGTCTAATGCACGCGCGAGTCAGAGGGTGCAAGCAAAACCCCGTGGCGCAATGAAAGTGAGGGCCCGTCTCGCCCCCACCGTCGGGGAGGTGGAGCGTGAGCGTGAGCGCGTGCAATAGGACCCGAAAGATGGTGACGAGAGGTTAACGTCACGCTGCCGTGCTGTTCTAAATATTGACCAAAACAATCGTGATTAAGATTTTTGTGATAATCAAGCAGCCCTTCAGCCTGGTTTCCCTTCAATGACCAAACTCAAGAACTGTAATCTGAACAGAAATCAGTCGTGTTTCAGTCTCTGGAGATGAGGTGGTCTTCCCTCTAGAAGCTCCAGTTTGTGATTCACGTCGATGAAATCTTCTCTACTTTAGGAATACAACCGTTTCAAAGTTTTCATTGGTGTGTAAATATCACAGCCGAGTGTCACCGCGTGGACCGAATCCACCCACCGAACCTGTTTTATAGAGCCCTGCTAAGATGGAGGGCCCCCGCTTCAGCCGAGTCTCCCTGCAGATGGTCTGAATTACCTCACTGTATGGCTTAGGGTTCCCTCGAGATTCAGAGCAAGCATGAGTTGTGAGCAGGTTTTGTGTGGTCCTAACCTTTTACCGTCATTTTCTCTCTTTCTGTCCTCTCAGATAACACTCCGTTCTCTCTCGTTAGAGTAAGAGGAGAGTGGGGATTTGATCATATATTCTTTTTTTCCATATCTCTCGCTGCACAGCTTTCCTCCTGTTCTTCCTTTTCATTTTATTCTCGTACTTCCTTCACTCTTGTCCCGTTTTATCCAGACAAAACAGACACGTTTGTAATATTCGTCTTGACAGATTGCATTTTTCAAAGAGGATGAGGAGTAGAAATCTGATAGCAGAACTTCCTTTGGCTCCCCTCGCCATCCAGGTTTTTCCTGTAACCAAAAAGAAGGAAACTCCCTGATCCATAAAAAAGTCTTTGATGACAGAGATGTACTCATAATAAGGAATGTGAGCATCGGCGGCTCGCCGCAGCACGTGTCCACCACCTGTTCTCGGTAACAGACCCAACCTGAAGGCCCCTCTGTGTCAGAGCAGCAGACTCAGTGTAACACTATCACACCCTGCACTGTCAAACACATCACATCTGTATTCTCTCAGCAGATGATGCACAACATTTCTAATCGGTGCTGACTGTTTGCACCAAAAGAGAAAAAAGTGCAACTTGATACAAAGATTGTGTTTTTTGCTGACAGTCTTACTTTAACATCTCCTTCCATAGTCAATTATAATATTTACTTTTCTGTAGCTGCTCATACTAATGACCCAGTTCTTCTTCTGGTCTTTCCGAACAAACCAAAAAAAAAAAGTGAGTTTAAAATAATGTATTTAAGGATGCCTCGATTGATCGGCCACCATGTTGCCATGTTATGATTTGAGCATATTGTTTTATGCTAAATGCAGTACCTGAGGGTTTCTGGACAATATTAGTCATTGTTTTGTGTTGTTAATTGATTTACAATAATAAATATATACATACATTTGCATAAAGCAGCATATTTATCCACTCCCATGTTGATAAGAGTATTAAATACTTGACAAATCTCACTTTAAGGAACATTTTGAACAGATAAAAAATGTGTGATTAATTAGTGATTATTTGCCAATAACTATGGACAATCACGTGATTAATCGCGATTTAATATTTTAATCGCTTGACAGCCCTACTCTATACATAATTAAAACTACTAATGCCAAGAATTTTATACAATCATTTATTTCCTCATCATTTGTGTTTTTAGCGAAAGTAACATAGTAATATAACGAGTAACGTGACTAATTACTTTTGATACCAAGTAATAAAGAGTTATATTACTTTTTAAAGAAGTGATTTTTTTTTTAAATCTTAATCTCTATTATTTTTTTTATTTATTTATTTTTTTTACTACTTTATTTATTTTAATTTTATTTTATTTATGTTTTTGTGTATATGTGAATATTGTATGTGTTTTACTATTTCATGTGTCTAGTGTGTTTCTAATTTTGGTGTCATTGCTGCCATAAGTCTTATAACTATTAGTGTTGTATTGGTTATTTCCTTTATTGTCTTATTTCCTACTTATTTGCTCTGTAATTTATATGCCTTGCAATGTTCTTCCAATTAAAAAAAAGTAAAAAAGTAATTTTCCTATTCATGTACTCACAAAACATGAGCTACATGTAGAAGAGTTTGGTCAAGTAGAATATAAATAAAATAGATAAATGGAAAGCAGATTGCAGACCAGCTTCTCCATCTGGGAAAATAAGTGGCAAATTCATGTTTAATGACGTACTGAAAGCCCGGTCACCACGTCTGCATGTATGATGATGTATGATTTTATTTCCAAAGACTTTCTAATAATTAAAACTGTTAATAACTACATAAAACTACTAAAGGTCCCAAAAGAACGGTAGATATCTGTGGTGACCAGAGTCGTACTTTACATTAACCAATCAGAGATGTATAATGAAGAATAGTCCTGCTACAGCGTCAGCTAAATTCCTTAAAAGTCAGTTAGAGGTCATGTATCTAGTGGTCGTGTATTTCTCCTGATTTCATGTTGTGGGTTAAAGGAGAATAGTGTTAACAAGCCCCGAGCCGACGGAGCCGGCCGGCCTTCCATCCCTCAGCTCTTGTCAACGGACTTTACAGACCCACAAAAACTAATCTGTGTGGGAGTGTGGCCGGGCAGATGTAGAGGTTGAGGGTTTAACGGGTGGAAGCAGCTCTAATATTCCTCCAGTGAAAATATCCCACCCTTTCACCGTGAGATAATATCACAGATCAGTATTCAATGGGTTGGTTCTTTCACAATGTGTCTTACCTGCAGTTAAAATAACTCTTACACGATGGTCCTGTTACTTTCATCAGGTAACATTATTCTACAACCATCAACACTACAAGAGAAATAATGTGTGTAACTTTCTTTGTAAATGTAAATTGTAAAATCTTCACCAATGATATGAAAACTCTAGCGAATGTCAACTACTTCAGATTCCTATCCCACACCCCAGAGAGATAATGTTTAAATCTGTTCCTCTAACATCCTTAGCAGTAGGAAGAGCTGAGGGTTAAGAGAAATATTATCTTAATTTTGAGAAAGCTAACATCACAGGTGAGAGACTGAATGTTGGGAGCATATTTCAGTGTGCAGACACTGTACTTTTTCCTC
>CAKAKR010065488.1:40717-59656 GCA_916700685.1 Adelosebastes latens
GTCAACGGACTTTACAGACCCACAAAAACTAATCTGTGTGGGAGTGTGGCCGGGCAGATGTAGAGGTTGAGGGTTTAACGGGTGGAAGCAGCTCTAATATTCCTCCAGTGAAAATATCCCACCCTTTCACCGTGAGATAATATCACAGATCAGTATTCAATGGGTTGGTTCTTTCACAATGTGTCTTACCTGTTACCTGATGGTCCTGTTACCTTCGTCAGGTAACATTATTCTACAACCATCAACACTACAAGAGAAATAATGTGTATAACTTTCTTTGTAAATGTAAATACGTTAAAATCTTCACCAATGATATGAAAAATCTAGCGAATGTGAACTGCGTCAGATTCCTATCCCAATTATGATCCGATCTGTTCTGTCTTCTATCTGGTCTCAGCCGAGTCATGCATGTTTTTGTGAGAAGCGCAGAATTTAATGTTTTTTTACAGGATCTGGTCACTGCAAACGGTTTATTTTGGACAAAATTTTAAATGAGACATGTAGAATAGAGTGCTTTTGATTGATTTAATTATCACTATTTTAAGCTTACACTGTAAATTATTTGACTTTACATTTAAAGTAAATTACTGGCTGCTAGTTGCATTACTTTCACAACAAGTTACTGTGTCATTTGTACAGTAAGTTATTGTGAAATGACAGCCTTATACTGTGACCACACAGACGTTATGCCGGTATATTACTGTGATTTAGCAGTATGCTGCTGTAGAATTACTGTACTTAACTGTAACTTCACAGCAAATCATAGGTTACAGCGTTTTGTCAGTGTGATGTTATACAATTACTGTATTTCACTGTAACTTCACAATAAATGTCCATCCGATTACTGTGATTTAGCAGTATGCTGCTGTAGAATTACAGTGTTAACTGTACCCTATAAAATATTAGACTGTACATTTACAGTAGCCAGAACTGTGCTATAAATTTACACTTTAAAAACCTCTGCAAAATACTGTAAATTTGACGTTTTCACTGTTTTTATCAGTTAACCAATCAAAAATCTGGTCTCAGCCGAGTCATTCATGACCATGAATTTAATGTTTTTTACAGGATCTGGTTTATTTTTGGCAAAAATTTGTAGAATAAAGGTTAGGGTTGAAATATCGCTATTTTAAGTGATTTGGTGATTTTTTCCTGACGGAAGCGATTGTCACAAAACGACCGTCGGAAAGTTGAAAATCTAACAATATTATCTGTTTTTACAGTTTCTGGCTTCGATAAATGGTGTAATTTTGACTATTTTTTTTAAAGAAAACATGCATTTCAATGCTTTTTAATGTATCATGAAAATAATAAAATAATATAATATTTTATAAAACTAAAACGGACCGTTTCTGCCGAAGTGAGTACCTTTCACGGCTTTAAAGAATACTTCTTCCACCTGTGCTTATATTTGTGTGAGAAAATGATTAATGATTTGTGTTTTCGCCTCACTTAAACGGCGAGCAGATATAATTTCATGAGAACTTCGGGACAGAAATATGGGACCGCCTCTTCACGGGTTTCCAAGCGAACTGGCCAAAATGTAACCGAGCCTCGTCTTCACGGTCGTGTAGTGTGATTCACTCTCTCTCACAGTGGCTGAATATAAACCTGCAAGCTGAGACGCTCCTTTTGTGAGTCATACTGACATCACGTTAAAATAAAGCCTTATAAATAGAAGAGAGATGTGAGTATTTATTCACCGGCGTGTTCTTGGCTGAGTATAATGGACGCCGGTTTCATGTTTCAGGTGTTTATGTGAAGACAAGGCTTCACTTCGAAATGAACTAAACTTAGACGGCATCTCTACGTGCAGCAGTTGTTTTATCTTTTGTAGGATTAATGAGAAGCAGTGGGATGAATGAGTATCAACATGTGTGCTAGTAACCTATGTATGTGTGTGTGTGCATGTGTTTTTCTCAACAGAAATGAGTGATTGTTGTGCATGTGCGTGGTAAACTATGGGGGTCACCGGGGGGTCGACCGCTTGTCTCCTCTAGAATGTATCTGCATCTGAAACTCCAAGGTCAGGACTTAATGTTTTTCTCTCTGGCCGTGTCCCCGAGGGCGGCAGAGAGATTAGCTTGTCGTATTTCACCTGTCAAACATTTAAAAAGGACCGGTGAGATGCCTGCGTGGGTCTCCCGAGGTCGCAGCTGCCCATCCACAACCGCTGTCACAGAAACACGAAAGGAAGGGCATGCTGGGATTGGTGGAAGCACACCCGTGACACCGCCTTTTAAAACATGATATTTACCGATATGATACAGACCGACCTTTAGAGAAAGCCTGCAACGATATTTAATACGTTTATTTGACCAACCAGTATGTTAGTGCAGCATCAAGGACGTGCTCCCGCTCGTTAACACCTGCGAACGCAGCCTCGGCTTGGTTGTGGGCGCGCAGGTCAAATACCTGGAATTGAACCCCTGGTGTTTGCAATGAGCGAGACTTTTTCCGCTGTGCCTTCCACGCACGCCAACAGTTGAGTAAAAAGCAGTTGGACACTGAAACTCAAGAGTAACTTAACACCTGGGATATTTAGTTTTTGCTGACCGCCTTCCTGCAGTGATGAACAGGTGTACTTCAGGACCTGATGACATCACTGATGGGTGTGGTTACAGCAAGAGAGCACACTGACCACCTGAGCTACGACCAACACACGAGTGAGTTTTACTAAACCTCGACCTTTTAGACTCTTTGGTTCTGAGACTTCAGTTTTTTTAAATAATTGAAACAAATGAAACAATAAATGAAACAGGTGAAACAGTCTTGAAACTTTCATTTCATTTTAATTTGTTCCGCTCATGGTAGTGCACAAGAAAAGTATGATTCACGATCAAAACACGACTCTATTTACACATTCCAGGACTGAAAAGTAGCAGAGAGCTTTTCTGATGAAAGGCAGAAGAAAAGTCTGAAAAATGTCCAAAAAATGTCTGAAAAAATGTCTGAAAAAAGGGCAGAAGAAAAGTATATGAATAGTCAGAAAAATGTCCGAAGAAATGTCTGAAAAAAAGGCGGAAGAAAGGCAGAAGGAAAGACTGAAAAATTTCTGAAAAAAGGTCTGAAAAAAGGCGGAAGAAAGGTAGAAGAATAGTCCGAAAAAAAGCGGAAGAAATGTGGAAGAAAAGTCCGAAAAAAATTATGAAAAATGTCCGACAAAATGATTTTGCCTGCCTCTTACTCAAAACATATACACACAAAAGAAATAGATGATCTGTCCGTTGCAGTTACTTAATAACACATACTCATAGTAGCATGAGCCACACCCAATGATTAACACAACTAAGAAAAC
Source organism: Adelosebastes latens (assembly GCA_916700685.1). Lineage (NCBI taxonomy): Eukaryota > Metazoa > Chordata > Actinopteri > Perciformes > Sebastidae > Adelosebastes > Adelosebastes latens. The sequence continues at coordinate 44,016 of CAKAKR010065488.1, forward strand.
AGATTACTGCCACTTCATATAATCTAATCACTCTTTCTTGATATTTGTCCAACTTGTGTAGGGTGGAGTAAGAGGGGGGGGGTATGACGAGTTAAAGCAGGGAAATCAGCAGCTCTTTAGCATCACATCGGATGTCATCGACTTCTGGTTCCGCCACCGGTTTTAGCAACGCTTTCAACATTTGTGAAATTTCAGAGGGTGACAGATCTGAATCCGGTCCAGCAGGCTGTCTGTACGGCAGATTCTTTACGCACACTTCAGTCATGTGTTCTCCGTGTTTCTTCTGCCAGGAAGTCTTTGCTGAGTCCACAAAAACTTTCTGTGAAGACGTAGACAACAGAACAAGGACGATATTTAAATAGCAATCAGTCCCCTTTAACTCATCTCCTTAGAGAGGAAGATGGTTTGCACAGGGCCTGTGTTGTAGTAAGTAACTGCAATGTGTAAACTTCCCAAAAACACAAGGAATACTTGGAGCTTGAAGGTGAACAGTGGAGACAGAGGAGAACTGGTAATTAAGTGAAATTGCAATTGTTTGATTTGTTTAATTTATTTCAAAACGTTGAGTCTAAAGCAGTGTTTCCCAAACTTTTTCTTTCTGAGGACCCACTTTATAAAGATGACAAACCATCGCGACCCAATTCACAGTAGTCTATAAATCAGATTTGTGCATAAATGAATGTTCCTGACCATTTTTACCGCCATTTCTGCATCACCTTATATCATCTTGAGTCGGTAAACCATCCATGTCAAAGAGTTACGTTGGATAAATCAAATAAATGCATTTAACTGGAGTTAACAGGCTCACGTTTTTATCCTCTCATCAGTAAAACAAACATAATGTACGCCAGCCTTTCATATTAGATTCAGTGTTATAAGTTATAAGCCAGTAGTAGCTACAATTCTCAGAACAATACGAACATTCAGGCTCCCTCATGTGGCTCAAAGGTGAACCGCAGATATAAATCTTGAATAAAAGACTTTGGAAGAAATTCTGCAAATGTATTTAAGACTGGTCTAAAAGGTGTAGGTTTAGTGAAACTTTCCTGTTGTTGAATGTCCTTCTAAAGTATATTGGCTGTAGCTCTTTGTGATAAGATCTGGTCGCCCATTAATATGTAGTCGGTGGTATACTTGCCAACGTTGGGACTTAAAATATAGGGAGGATTTCGAAACCAAAGGAGGAGGTCAGGGGCTCCTCTCCCAGAAACATTAGAGTTTCCTGCATTGTGGTGACTTTTAAAGGATGAAAATAGCAAATAATAAGTAGACCTATTTTTAGTTTTACTCTTAATTCTCAGGAAAGAAAACAGAGTATTCATCAGTTTTTATTCATTCATTTTTGCACCTGTTTGAGTATTCTTTTCTCTAAGTACTCTTAATTTCTCTTTCCGTCACTCACTGAAGGTCCTTTCAGACACAACGTGACAACGGCACCACTGCACTCTGAAACCCGTTATTTCCAACGGCTTGTGCCGCGCCACGACGGCTTTTCTCTCCGTCGTGCAAAGCCCAACTTTGGGCGCTGCATGTTGTGATTTGCACTGAACCCAGCGGCGAGCACAGCTCAAACAGCGTTGTGTCACGAGCATCCCTCTTCCGCCAGGAAAAAACATTTGGTGTCGCTGTATTGTTGTCCGGGTGGAAACAGTAAAGCTTACACACGCTGTGAAACAGCGCTGGAAACAGGTTGAGATAACAAAAAGGAAGAAAAAGATGTGAAAAATTTCCGTAAATCGGGAGAATTGTGAGGGTTGGCAAGTATGGAGTAGTATGTGCAAGTGTCCCTGAGCAAAAAAACTAAACCCCACATTGCTCATGATGCACAATTTGGACTAAAGTGTGTGAGAACAGGAAGTTGAAGCTACCTGGTGAAGTGCAAATGACTTTGTTAACTCTTCATCCTGATGCATGACGAAGATGATCCAGATGTTTCCTCCTGCTGTGTTTAAAAAAATTCCCAAAGAGTGAGTAAGAAAGAAGAGGACAGACGATGGAGGGAAGCAGAGTAGTGGGAAGACAGAGCGGAAGCAACATTTAAAAGGAACCAGGTAATAATTTTAGATGTCTACCTGGGGAATCGGACGTAACGACTTCCACAGATACGACATTCCACGCAGCTTCACCCCTCCATCTTGTTGTTACCCCCATCTCTACCACCACTCCTCCTCCAGTCCCTCCGTGTCCCTCCATGACGGCCGATGATGTCAGATCCAGTATTTCACAGCCAGAAGCGGGCGATGACATGGACAATTTGGCCTGTGAGTTCTCTCCAGCCTTGGACATGGTGTTACGATTACACGCTCCACTGCAGGTCCGACATGCCAGGGATGAAGGGGTGACGGTGTGTGTGTGTGTGGGACCTTTTAAATAACTTTTCATAGAGTACAGCTCTATCCTGGTCTCTCCTCGTAAAACACAATAGATATCCAGAGGTACAGTGAGGAAGATTACAGGAAACATGCTCTTTTTTTCCCCTTCGCGGCGGAGGTGGCGTCCAGCGCTCCGCCTCCACTTCCGGTCCAAACGGCCTCCCACACACACGAGCGCGGTGCAGAGGAAGGGTTTCTGGTACAGTACATCACTCACAACCAGCCCTTTAGAACGGGGAGGCAAAAATCATTTTTCTTTCTTTCGTTTTGGACGTTTACAGCCAGTTTGGGTTTCATGGCCACAGCAGGTGAAAACCTGAGCAGGTTTACAATCACTTACGAGAGCAGCGAGTAGGAGAGTATGGCAGCTGAAACCCCGGGGCTGGCCCTCAGGTTGGAGGCTGCAGCATGGAGGAGTTCAGCCTCCGAGCCAAGGAAACCCAGCAGAGATAACCTAGCAGGGACATCTGATACGGAATATCTGAGTGTGATGAGAGAAGCTGTCTTTCTGGATGTAAAACAACCCCAAAGCAGGCAGGATACAAACTCACCCAAGCCTCAGGTGGTTCCTGGGGACACGATAACTACATGTATGAAATTTTATCAGTCGTATATAATGTCAATGAGACACAGAGGGGAGTCCCCTCGGAGGCTCCAGCAACACTGAATCACAAAGCACATGTTTCAGAAGGCTTGAGAAGAAGTGTGAACGCTTTTTCACTTTAGTTTCTTACTCTTAAAGTACTCTGTTTTTAACCCTCTGAGACTCACAATAGAGATGTTTTTTGTCTTTTTTTAGGGGGGTCCAGGGGGTCTTTAGGGGGAGATAGCAGGTCAACAGTAGATGTCACATAGAAGTGGTGTACATCATCTGAAAGCTGGGAACCTGACGATTAATTTGAGACACACAGCTCAGCACTGTGTGTCAAGTTGTTCTAGTCATAGATCAGAAATAAACATGAATTAATTCATTTTGAGATTGTATAAGGGCTTAGAACATGATGATAGAAGTATATGATGCCCATCCCCCATGCTCTATTATGTCTCATAAGTCGTTGCACAGATTTGGTGCTAAATTTAACTATTCTTTACCCCTCAAGAATAAATAAACATTATCAATAATCCCTTCATAATACCACATTAAGACACCAAGACCTTGAGGAACACCATAGAAAAAGCCATGCTGTGATTTGGGATCAAACACTTTTTGACATTTGGAGATTTCTGCAAGAATTGCATTTTTCGGCGATTGGACAGCGAGCACTTCTGTTGTTTAAACTGCTCAGAAACCCCCGTTTGTGTCAATCTAGCTAGTTTGATCCATCCATCCTCTGAATGCTCTAGGTCTGTAGTTTGATCCGTCCATCCTCTGAATGCTCTAGGTCTCTAGTTTGATCCATCCATCCTCTGAATGCTCTAGGTCTGTAGTTTGTGGCTGTAAAGTTTCATGAGGCTGTGATTATCCTAGAGGTCACCGCAGATCATTTTATACAGTGAGGTCAAGTTTCACTACAATGAAATGGCTCCTATGGGGACTAACATCATCACACATGAATACAGTTGGGCTCATTGGATCCACCAGAGTCTCAGCTTTACTGTGATACCCAATTTATATAATTCTAAGACTGTTTAGGGACCCCAGTATTTATACTGTATTCATGGTTTTTGCCCCAAACTGCATGTGATTATCATAAAGTGGGCATGTCTGTAAAGGGGAGACTCGTGGGTACCCATAGAACCATTTACATTCACATATCTTGAGGTCAGAGGTCAGGAGACCCCTTTGAAAATGGCCATGCCAGTTTTTCCTCACCAAAATGTAGCTTATTGTTTGTATCAACGGAGTCTTTAGGTGTTCTAGTTTCATATGATACCAGTATCTTCACTCTAGTTGTAAAACTAAACCTGCTACAGCCTCTGAAAGACAATAAAGTCGATAGGGATCGACCGTGATCCAGCGGGTCTCAGGTCTCAGTGAGTCGGACTCTGCGTTACAACAACACTAACAGGTCTTTAATGGGGAAAGGTGTTTGTTTTGCGCTCACAGAGGCTGCCGAGTGACTTTGAGACGACCTTGGCTGTCAGCAGACTGTAAATAAGGAGGAAGCTGCATGTGTCGAGCAGGCTGTCATCGTGTCAGGAAGTCAGTCCGTCTCCCCGTCTCCCCTCCTCTCGTGATGTTTGCTCTTTATGATAATGATTCAGACATAAATCAGCTCTTCACTGGTTCATTTGTGTCAGGATGTGGATGTTAACCACTTTTAGTTTACTTACAGTTTAGTTTACCTGGTTCAGCTGATGAAGTCATCACTCAGTCATCAGTCCTTCAACAGTCCATCAGTCAAACATTTTAATGTCTGTGGGGGTGTTTTCAGGACATTGGGAGAGAGGGGCATTTCAAACGACAAAAAAAGCTGCAAAAACTCCTCTGCAGAGACCTCCCCAGCAGCTCCTCATTTTGAGCTTTCACTTCTTCAAAATGAAATAATGAAAAGATGCATACTGAAATTGCTGGTTCTGTATGATGTAGGGGTGACATAGTCCCAGTTTGTGCCTCTCAAGTACAATTGTATCCTAATTCTCTTTCGATAGTCCCTTTCAGACGTACAGTACATGCTTTACGTTAGTCTGACGGTAATTCCATATTTTTCATACTTAAATTTTTCATTTGAAAAAAGCTGGAAGCTACCGTGTCTGCTTTGTGACATACTTGCAAGACTTACAAGGTTAAAGAGAGAGATTAAATGTGCATGTTGTAACGTTACTGCCTTGTAACGACACTAATAAATGTATTATCTCTATCTTCATCTCTTATGCACAAAGAAAATAAAACCAGTCTAATAAAACACAATGAAAGAGACACTTTTAAATGGAGAATATTCTTCTCATTTAAGGTCAGGCTATAAAAAGACGTTTAAAAAAAAACTTGTACAACAACAGTAATAATATGACCAACAGTCTCTCCCTATATTTCTAATTTTCATTCACAAAACTGCTTTGATGAATCAATAAATATCCAGCAAAACACTTTTGCATACAACATGGTAGCTAACAGGAGTCCCAACTTAACATCCTGTCATTCAGTGCCGTCAGATATTATAAAACAAGCAGCAGAATTTGCTCTCTAATAACAATAAATGATTCAATTGGTGCTGAAAGCGGATTCATTTTGAGGAGCAGTGGAGAGTGATCCTCGAGTTCATGATGGTCATTAGTTAATATAGGCCTTAACAGTGAAAACAGAAAAACACTTTTTCCTTTTTGTTGTGTTTACATATAGTGCATTTCCACATTAATATCCCTGAAAAGAAATTCATCTAACTTGTAGAACATTTTCAACACATGGTTCACATACCTGTTGTCCAGAAAATACAATCTTGTTATGAAACCGTATCTATTTAATATGACCTAACCCTCATGAACGTGTATATCTTCAACCTCTCCGTTTGTTTAATGGCAGTTGTGCTCTGATAATTGTTACTGAAAGCTCCCCAGTGAGACGATTCATCCTCACCCTTCTCTGCTATTGTTACAGCTCAGATTAGGCATCTGAATAACTCGACACCTCCTCAGGCTGTCCGTCACGTCTGCTGCCGGTTGTCCCTCTTAAAACTGCCAGTATTAGTGGCTCCGCGGGAGTCCGCGTGGCCCCGGGGCCTCGTGTGAATTCTATTGTGGAAGTGTCGCCGTCCACGTCGGACACATCGGACCCATAACGGTGAATTATCCGGCTCGCAGGGATTGGCCGCCATACTTCATTCACAGGAATTCAGCAATGACAGCCCTCTCCCCATGGAGGAATAAACATGGAGTCCTCACTCACCACGTCTCTCTGCGCTCACACTTCCTCACCCTCGGCTCTGACACATCCGCTTTGTCCAACATACAGATATCAGAGCTGCTCAAGGTGTGTGCTGACAGGAGTAGGTGTGTTCAGGGTGAATACAGGACAGGAAGTTAAACTGGTATTGTCTGTCTTTCGTTCCGTGTTGGGTGTTTTGATTGCCTTGAAATTTCTCTCAGATTTAGACTTCCTGCTTGTTTTCCTTCTGGAGCTGAGAAAGATTTTAGATCCCTACAAATCGATCTTCAAAAACAAATGAATGAAAATCCCTGAACGGACCCAAATCACCTCTGTTGGCTCATGTTGTCAACAGTTTAATACATTTTCAAGACACTTTGTTTATTCAACTCAACTCAGGCAAAAAACTATGAAATGATGTACATCACTAACGCCAAGTTGTTACATAAGTTACGTCACGTTCGCACGAAAAGGCGTATAAATGCCACGATAATGCACAAGTCGTTTTGCATGCAATACGTACGCCTTTTTTTGATTTCCGTGTGTCATTTGTACGTCATGTATCCTGTACTGACTGCAGTGTGCGTGCATAAATGCTACGGTAAGAGATGCATGAGAGTGACGTAAAAAGTGAGAAAGACCACTTATGGTGGGAGGGGAGGCGGATGGGTCCAACAAACACCGGATCTTTAACCATGAGACTGGTATTTAGTGAGCGGTGTTTTGTTTTGTAAGTTACATTAGTGACCCAAACCTCACCTGACACATGCATGCCACCCATGACCTTGGTATTGGTTGTTTTTATTGTGTCTTCAGAGAAACAGAGTGGTGAGTAAGCACGTTAAATAATCCTGGATTTCAAGGACATCTGTATTTTATAAACAGTCAGACATAATTGTTATTGTGGTTGGATCCTTGTGGTCGAGGGACTCACGGCTGCGGCGTAAGACAGGACAGTATATTTAATAAAAAGCTTTGTAAACTACTGATTCGTCATAATGTCCCAGACTTGTTGTGTCTGGATCCAAATTAGGAAATTCCCACTGAGGTTTACATGTGTTCTGGATTATTTGTGTAGCTCTACAGTTAGGTTGTGTAAATAGAAGTCAGGCTTTCAAGTGTGTCAAATATTGAGAAATTCTGAGACTGCTACTTCTGCTAGTATGTTTTACAGTTCACAAGTATGTAGATAATGATCAGTCGGGCTGTATTTATGCAGATCTGTCAGAATACAGGCAAAGAACGTATATTTCTAAGGAGAACACCAGTGGGTGTAATTTCAGACGCTATAGGTTCCCTTCAACGATCAGCGTTGGGGTCAGCGGCATTTAATGTTGAAATGTTTCCCGGTTTCCTTTTTAATGATCAGGATAATAAAAACCTCTTTCTGATTGAAATCCAGAACACATGATGATCCCAGATCTGAGCCGTTTAACCGAACCATAAATCTGTGTGCAGCGTGGAGGGTCATGTCTGTGTGAGTCCTCGTTGGCTTGTGGACAGACAGTGAGACCAACAGACAGCTTGGCTCAATCAGAGACATGTGGGTTTGATGCATGTACAGTATATAGTCTGTATTTGCTTGTGTGTAAAAAAAGATAAAATCTCAAATATAAAAATCGACGGATATTGAATAAAAAAAATATGCATTTGTAATGCTCCCGTGAAGCTGCTTGATGGTCTGCAGATCAGACTACTTGTACCGGGTAGTTTCGGATGTAAGATAATCAAATATATGTTGATAACAGTTCAGTTCAATCACACATTTGACAATACTGGTACCTAACATTTCAACACATTGAATTTGTGAAATACCGACGTTGGTCAGTGGTCCTTCGCTTCAAACTATGACGCTCTTGGTACTCCTCTAGCGTCAGTTTTGGACGTGTCAGGGACGGCGTGTCAGTTTGTCCTTGTTACATACATAGTGTCTTTTTAAAATAAACTTCCGTGTTCACAGGAATCGTATAGTTTCGGCTTGTTACCAAGCCCCCTAGGAAGATTGCCAGTCGTTAATCCCAATTTTCGTAGGGGCCAAACAGTGGTACTACAACTTCCGTGTCCGTCACGTGATGCCATTGGGCCCAAAAAGACTTTTTCCTATAGACTTACATTGAGAAAGTGACGTCTGTAACTCAGCGGATAATTTTTTGGAGGTGAATCAACTCCCCAGTACGAACACTCTAATAGCCCTTATTTAAATCTTTAGGTCCTAAAAATTGTAAAATGGACTAATAGCCAAATCCAGAGTTATTTTCTTTCCTCCGTTCATGTGAATGAGACCCAGACCGTGACGACGGTGTGACGTTGGGACCCCGTGACCGAGTCATGCGACCGAGCGGACGCTACTGCACCTGCTCCATGGGCCCAATGGATGCGGAAGATCGCCGGAAGATCGGGTACTTTTACAGACGGAAGTCGAGCCATTTTGGCTTCATGCGCCACTGAGCAACTTTCATAGGAATGAACGGGGCCCCGTCTCCATCGCTGTATCCAGTTCTCTTCATACATCCATGCTTGTTACATGCATACATTTTCTTTTCAAAATAAATCCCCAACGTGGGCTTACTTAGTTTTTAGTACTTGGTTAAGTTCAGGAAAAGATCGTGGATGGGGCTAAAATAAGTATGTTTATTACGTAAAATAGCTGCGCTTGTTACATAACTGGCGTTAGTAAAGTACAGAAGTTACGTAACAAAACTACGGTAAAATAACTCAACGTTAACAGTGATCTTTCTGTTCCTGTTTGATCTCTCTAACCTCCCCTGCCACCCTCCCTAAGCGGACTTTCTCGCTATTTAATCTACGTCAGATGCTCTGACCGTCTAATATTGATGTGGTTTACATTGGAGTTAGGTGAAAGCCCGGTGTGTCTCATACAGACGCTAAAGCGTGCCTCAGTGCGTTGGGTACAGACGCCGAGGGACACTGACCAAGCGGAGGTATTTGACGAGTTGGGACAGAACATTTGTATCACTTCCGTGGACATAAAGCTTTAGGGACAGGGAGTACATTTGGAGACTAACGGAGAGACAGAAACAAATGAAGTCGGAGAGATCGAGTTGTAAGGTCGTCCATCTCTTGAACTTGAACTGCAGGAGTCCGTGTGCTGCTGATATGATATATGAGGCTCCCTCTGTCTGCCCATGCCAGCTCTATAGGAGGCAGTTTCATCTCTCTCTGCAGGGAACCACAGATTTATGGAGCTGAAACTGAACGCCTGTATATATGCTTTTCCAACTCTCACCAATCAGCACCCGGTGAGGAAGGCAAATAACCAAAACGCAGAGAGAGCTCAAGCAATATGGAGGATAAAATCTGCTTAAATTAACTCAAATAACCAGTAGTTTTTCTCTTCTTCCTCTTCGTATTATCATTGGTTATGAGAATCAGATCTTAATGTGTAAATCAACCATCAAATGCCTGAAATAACTGATTGAAATGTGGGTCACAAGTGTGAAAGTTAAACATTTAAATGAATCTGACAGGTTAGTTTTGGGGTTTTCCCACACAGACACACACTCCTTTGTTTATGGACAGCAAGTCTTCCTCCTCCTGTTTCCTCTCGTCTTCCAGCCCGCCTGCCTCCCGCTGCTTAGTCGTAAACTCACGTAATACGTTTAGCATGCTGCGCGATCATGTCACTACCGCTGCTCAAGGCCGCTCGCTGTTATCGTATCAGCACGGCGAGGCCGTTAGTCCGTCACAGGATACGTAACGCTGGATATAAAGCATCTGCACCGAAATGTCAGGAAAGCCAGCTGGTTTCTGATTTCATTACTGGCTTTTATTACAGCATTTTATTTTATATCTGACGTTGTTTATTCGCTCTCAAATTCCCTGTGACTTCAACGATCTACTGTGCACGCATTCATTTATACACGCATACATTTAACTGTTGCTCACGAGGCAGAATGAATCCTATTGGTTGATTTAAACCTCAGAATGATGCATATACATTTTTCCCACAATACTACATTCAATTTGGATAAATTTCACAATCAATCACATTTTTTAGACCTACATGCATCTTCTGCTACACACTTTTAGAAATAGAAAATATATTGCGGTCGTAGCGTATTTTCTTTGGTCGAGGACAGCCCTAGTATTCACTGACCAGCTAGCCCCAATGACCAATAACGTCGTAATAAAACCCTGCTGATACAGGTGGCTAGTTGGCCAGCTAAGAATCCAATGTTCATAAGAGTTAATCTAAAACATATAGGTCTTTTTATGAAGACGTGTTTACATGTCACAGTTGGAAAAGGTGTAAACATTTAGCTGCGTCAGTTTCAGGTTCCAGATATTGTTCATGCTGTCGTGGCTTACTGGGACACTTGAATAGAACAGAGCCTTTGTTAATGTTATTAGAAACACCAAGTCAAAATGTCTGCTGTGAAAACGGCCTATTTCTCCTCTTTTGGTGGTTAGCCACCGCGGCCTCACCCAGTTAAAAGCTAACATGTCCCACACCAGTCTGTCCATGATCGCCATGTTTATCCTCCAGTTCAATTTCTTGCAAGACAAAAACCAAGCCCACCTTCCAAAATGAAACGCCGAGTTCACACCAGGCAATGGCGAAGGCCGGGAGGCGTATTCATGTGTTTCGGGGAAGTAATTCTTTGTAACATAGGTCTAGATGTCACAGCCCACTGAGCAAAGACACGTCCAAAAGACATCAATTTAACGTCTCTGTCGACGTCCGAAGACGTCCACTGAGGAGCCAACATGAACGTTTTTGCGACGTCTTTTTTAAACGTCTTTTTAACGTTCAACTATTGATGTCAACTTGAGTTGCACGTCCCAAAAAGGCCCCTAACCAGACGTACAAATATTGAACCCAACTTGCACGTCCACCAGACGTTCAAAAGTGGGTCTGGACTGATGGACGTTATACAGACATGATCTAAACGTCTTCCTGACGTCTCATGTTTGCTGGGAGTCACATGATCTGTTTACTGATCGGCTGTGGGTACTTTCTGGCCGCACTTTGCCGCAAAAAGTTAAACTTTTCCCAACTTTTGTTTGGCTGCATTTCGCCGCAGAATAAAATGGCCACAGCTTGCTGAGCTCGGGATGTTGCATGGCAGCTCATCACACTTCACCGCTGCTCTGGTGTGAAACATCCACTCGAACTCAATGATGAACTGATTAGATTTTGGTGGTCAAAGGTCACTGTGACCTCACAAAACACCTTTTTGGCAATAACTCAAGAATTGATATGCTAATTATGACAATTTAACACAAATGTCTGACTGGATAAAATGATAAAGTGATGACGTTTTACACAGAGATGGATGTAAAGTGCAACTTGACTGGTTGGCGGAGGCATATAATCCGCGAGGCGGTGATTCTTCTTTCAGCGTGAGTGCTTCTTTCTCTCACTGACGGCTACTTTGCCAGAAAATCTCTGGTTCTTTGAGGTTTAACTCGGCCGATGAGATTTTCTGCCTCCAGAGCAGCTCTGCCTGCGAGATCGGACCAATCTGAGCATAAATGAAATTCAATCTGCTCCATCCATGCATGCACATGCCAGCTGGAGTCAGGGACAGTCGGGCAGACAAATAGACTTCCCAGTAAACTGAACTCCCCCGATGAAAGCCTCAGAGAATAAATCTCATAGAATATAGAACGCTTATACTCAAGAGAGCAATCACAACATGGGCCTCCTTCCTACCGCCTCTCTCTCTCTCTCCATCTCCTCTCTTTCTTCTTCTTCTTCTTCAGCTCTTATCGTTTCCTCGCCAAACCTCGCTGGATGCTAGACTGCCATAGATCAAATCCGCCATGACTCTGGGAAACGGTTCAATTCCAGATTCGCCCGTCTCTACAGCAAATAATGATCTGATCAGGTTTGGGGTTTGAGTATGAAACCCGTGCATAACTTGCTCCATGTGGTGTGTGTGAAAGTGACCCAGTGTGTGGGTAGGCTTACAGTAAGGGCTGTTCAACGATGCCAAATGTTTCTCCTCAAACTCTGGATTTTCCATCTCACTTTATCCTGCTTATCTTTTCCTGCTGTAGACGTATACAGTAGTGACTAGTCATTTACAACTCTTTTAGAAGTGTGAGGCATGAAATGACTTATTCTCTAAAGTATTTGCAAAGAACTCCTGGATAACTGGATGAAGTGTCAGAGAGATCAATGATATACATTTATTTAACCAGTGGGTTTGCATGATTTCTCATTGTTTTCATTCTCATACACCGTTCGTATCTATACCCACGAAAAGTAATGCACTATAATTTGTATATATATCCCAAACTAAACGCTGCGCAGGGAGAAGGTCGGGAATCATACCCCGTGCGAAACCAGAAGACAACGTTGATTTATTTGTCACGTAACTTCAGTACTTAAGTTACGCCAGTTTCTGACTTATTTCAACCCAAACCATTATCTTTTTCTAAACCTAACCAAGTAGTTTTGTTTTCTAAACCTAACTAAATAGTTTATTTTGAAAAGACTGGAGCGGAAATCGACACGTGTGTCACGTGTTGTTGGACATTCGTTGGAAAAAGCATAAAAAATGAGGAATAACTTATCGTAAGATATCATACGAACCGTTGTATGAGGATACTTTGATTATTTATACTTTATTCCTGACAGTTTTCCAAAGCATAACATACATTTTTAGTAGGGCTGTCAATCGATTAAAATATGTTATCACGATTAATCACACATTAATTGCACATTTTTATCTGTTCAAAATGTACCTTAAAGGGAGATTTGTCGAGTCTGTAATGCTCTTATCAACATGGGAGTGGACAAATATGCTGCTTTATGCAAATGTATGTATATATTTATTATTGGAAATCAATTAACAACAAAAAAACAATGACAGATATTGTCCAGAAACCCTCACAGGTACTGCATTTAGCATAAAACAATATGCTCAAATCATAACATGGCAAACTGCAGCCCAACAGGCAACAACAGCTGTCAGTGTGTCAGTGTGCTGACTTGACTATGACTTGCCCCAAACTGCATGTGATTATCATAAAGTGGGCATGTCTGTAAAGGGGAGACTCGTGGGTACCCATAGAACCCATTTACATTCACACATCTGGAGGTCAGAGGTCAAGGGACCCCTTTGAAAATGACCATGACATTTTTTCCTCGCTAAAGTTTAGCGTAAGTTTGGAGCGTTATTTAACGTCCTTCCTGACAAGCTAGTATGACATGGTTGGTACCGATGGATTCATCAGGTTTTTCTAGTTTCATATGATGCCAGTATCGTCAGTAGCTCTAAAACTGAGCCTGCTACAACTTCCAATTCCGTAAATGTGTTAAAGAAATTGTTAGTTAACTTTGACAGCCCTAGTTTTTAGTTTTAGTACACTTTTCTGTGTTTTACAATTACCTGAAGCAGGAAACTACCCGTCTACGTTGTGCTACAAAACAACTAAATAAGCTCAAAGAAGAAATAACCCTCATGAGGGGACTCAGCATCTTGTCTCCATTCATCAACCTTCACCTCCGGAGCACATCACAGAGAGAGACGGGGCAGTTGTGGCCCGGTGGGGTCAGAGATATACGGCCCTGAGTGTCCAGATAGGCAGCCAGCTTCCTCCTCTGACATTAACACCGGTCCTACGGGAGGATGAGGAGGGAATACTCTCTGGAGTCTAACGACCCGGAGAAGCTTTTATGTTGTCGTATACACTGCTGCTTATGATTTTATAAACATATACATAAATACAAGGTTTATTATAAAGTATACTTTAAATATATAGATTGTATGTACTTTAAGTGCAGTAGTTTCTTCCCACAGTCCGATAATATGCAAGTTTATTGATTAAGTGATGAATGGACATGCACATAGTGGCTTAAGCTGTTACTCGCCTTCTTTGGATGAGTAGTTTAATGAAAGTAAAACTCTGGTAACACTTTATAATAACCATCATTTATACATTTATAGTTAATTAAATGTATTTATTAGTTATAAAGTTAGTTTGTAGTTAAACTTTAAAGAACTGTTTGTTAAACATATAAAAACATTACATAGATACATAGACCAGATATTTGTAAAACTTTGTTAATGGTTAATAATTGGTTTGTAAACCATCTATGAACATTATTTGGATGGCTATTATAAAGTTGCAACTGATGATTATTAAATTAAAATGAAATACATTTTTAATTAAATCAATTGGTAATCATTAACGAACACTTGATATAGTGTATAAAGTGTTATAATGTGTGCAACAATAAACTGCTAATAAATACTTTACTAATGTAATCAGAATGTAATTGTTATCATCTCTTATCAGCTATGATACAATATATAATTTAAATTAATTATTTCATATTACACAAACTAATGATAAAATAGCAGGAATTATAGCATTACTAATAATTTAAACATTATTAATTAGTTGATTGTTGAAGGTAAAATAACTAATAACTAAGTTTAATTAACTATCAATTTACCATTTATAAATGATGGTTATTATTAAGTGTTACCAACAGTCTTATATTGGTATCGACCATTTGACAGATCTTGACTTATAATGTAGCAACAGTTTAGATTTAAAACAATGAAAAGCTATTTTTATTATTTATCCTTTTTTATTTTTGAAGCAGGATCTGTGACACCTCAACATTTATATGCATGTAATACATTAATGAAGAACACAGACACTTAGATTTGATCCATTTATTTTTATTTTTACTAGCTTATTTCATGCAGCAGTCGACGGATGCAGAGAAATCAAGACAAATCAAGACAAATCAAAGAAAAACAGTTTGTTCTACAGTCACTTTCTTAAAATGGCACTTCATGAGACGACACGCTGTTCCCACACTTCAGTATTTTATCTGTGAATAAAGTACTTGAGTGAAGGTAAAAGGTGGTGGGGGGGCTAAAGGTGCTTTGTGGACTTGATTAGTGGATTAGTTCAGAAGCTGAAGTTAACTGAAGTAAATCAATGAGAAACACAAACAGATTCTGGATTCAGGCAACGTAGTATTTTCAGTTTTATTTGCTGAAAAGCAAATGAGAGGAATTCAATAAATTAGAGGCACAATACTTTGAAAGGTACTTTGACTTCACTTTCAAAACACCTGACATCCAATATATAACACCTGGGATTTCGGTCACTTTTTTTAGACATATTTTTCCCTCCAGTTACCATTCTTTCCTCCATTATTTCCCCCCCAAAGCTCATAAAGTACAGACATGCATTAACACTTAAATTATTTATTTCCATTTGGGAATTTTTCAACACTAACAGAATCTACTGAATCCTCTAAAGATGCACCGTTCTCCCAACTATCTTTCCAGGACTGATACACAGTTAGAGCTACAATAACAGACGTACAAAGATCTCCTAACTAATGCAGAGATGAGCTGTCCTCCACCAGAAAAACTAAAATAAGCGCGCAGATAGACCTGAGGTTAGTATTCTGCATTTCAGCGCTATGGATGCCTCCTTAGTTCCTCAGCCTTTTGTAAAACACAGCTGCA
>CAKAKR010065489.1:0-35086 GCA_916700685.1 Adelosebastes latens
GACATGACGACATGCAGCGCTTCCCGATGCATATGGTGAAGGACGCAAGGCGACTGAATCTAAGATGAAGATAGTCGTCGTTACACAATCTCTGACTGGGCAGATTAGGTAAACCAGGTAAATTATATCTGTCTTTGATTTTAATTGGACTAGTGTGAATCCTCCTGTAAGATCCTGAAGATCATTTGACGACTGAACTACATTATGATAGGTTACACTAGCACACAGGTACCATTTCACAGGCTGCTCATTGACATGTATAGAGTCCCAAGGCTTAAAATGTACACATGATTAAAGCTGCGGTCGGTAACTTTGAGCAAATATGATAAAAAGTTATTTTTATAAAACTGTCACTATATCCTGACAGTAGTACATGAGACAGGTAATCTGTGAAATAAATCATGTTCCTCTGTGTCCTCCTAGTGCTCCTTATAGAGAGGCAAAGTCACTCCCCTTCCGGTAGGCCCCATCGGACCTTATTTCGGAAAGAATATATATTCTACGGTACTCAGCAATGAGAGACAAATATTTTTTGTATCCATTTTGAATTGCGCCATGAATCACACATATGATGTTTGTCAATTTAAAAGATAATTTCGCAAGTCAAGAAAGTCTCATTTTGTCGTAGTATTGTTTAGTTTTGTGTGAAAACGCTTAGTGAACTACATCTCTCGTCTCGCACAGTAAGCCACTAACACTAGCAGCTAGCTAACTTAGCTATGTTCCACACACAAATGAAACGTTATCTTACCTAATGGGTTTTATCCAGCGACTCCTGGTCTTTTTATCAGCCGGGAAGTGAAAGAACGAGCGAGACCCGTTGCTGGTGTGAGTACATCCCAGTACGAAATACACAATAATCGTAGCTTCAGAGAGAGAGACGTCACTCACGCAACTTTTGGATGTGTCGTTTTTCTAATTACATATTTTCACAGTCTGACTTCAACAGTTTTACAACAAACTGAGACTTTCTCAACTTGCAAAATTATGTTTTAAATTGACAAACATCATATGTGTGATTCATGGCGCAATTCAAACAGGATCAAAAAAATATTTCTGTCTCGCCGTTGACTACCGTATATATCTTTTTACGAAATAAGGTCCCATGTTTCAGAAACATATTTTAGTGTAATGGCTGTAAAATGAGAAAGTTTGTGCCACCGGCCGCCATGTTGAAAACCAAACACCGCCCACCAGCCGGAGCAAACTTTCTAAAAGATGTTTCTGAAAACATTCAAGGCGAGAAATAGGCATTACAGTAACAGAATCTTGATTCATATTTGATCAGCGCTGCCTAGTTTGACAGGTTGATAGGAGTTTGCGAGTTTCGCGAGCGGTGATTGACAGCTGCGTTAGAGACTGCTCGGCTCTGATTGGTTGTTTTCCTTTGGGCGTTGTGAAATCTTGCAGATGCCATTAGGAGCACTAGGAGGACACAGAGGAACAGGATTTTTTCAGATTATCTGTCTCATGCACTACTGTCAGAATATAGTGACCGTTTTATAAAAATAAGTTATCATATTTGCTCAAAGTAACCAACTGCAGCTTTAAAAGCTTACCAATCTCTTCTCTGTATTTCACACATTTAAATACAGTCAACTGCTCCCAGGAAGTTTGCTTTCCTTTTACTTTGAGCTTGCCTGATTGGCAGTCACACATACACCTACCTCTCTCTACCATCTGTGGAAGGTGTCACCTGTTCTCTGTTACCTCTCCCTCTTCTCTGCCCTTCTTCAGGGTCACGACCTCTCTCCTCTCAGCCTGTCTGCACTCCTCACCTCTCCTCCTCTTTAGTCCCTAGTCAGCACATCTGCTGCTCTTCACCTGGTTCTTCTTGACCTCTTCTTTCTTTTTTCCTGTCCTTGTCTTCCTTGACTCTGTCTTTTTATGTCTCTCTGTCTGTCTGCTTGGATATGAGGTTATGAGGCTCCTCACTGGTGGGAGGATCACTGCTAACAGACAACACAGTTAATATGCCTTTCATCTGTCCTTACCTGCTCACATCATTCATCTACACGTCTGTCGTGAGCACCTGTTGCATTTTGCCCTTCAGGCAACTCAACATACAGGGACAACACCAAATACAATGTGTCCTCCATTAGTCCTGTTTTATGGCAGGATTGAATGGCTCCTAAGCCAAAAGGACAAGTAATTACCCATTTGACAATAGTAAATATAGAAAGCCACTAATAGAAGTAACAGTGAGTAATAATGATTTTTTTTTAACCACAGATTTCCCTTCCACCACAATGTTCTTATCTACAGCATTAAACGTGATGTAAATCAATACTAAGCCAGTAAAATGAATGACCTTCCGATGTCCCTCAGGGGCTAAATGTGTCTTGTGGGGATCCATTTGGTCAAGGTGTGTCTATTAAATGTTTTCAAACCTCTGATTAAAGGTGCCACTGCACTCAGATCAGTCAAACGTTAATCTTTTAAATTGTTGTTTGAAATTAGTTTGCACTTAGTGGAAAGGATACTTAAAAGACGTGTTAATTTCATGATTGCCAATATAGTTGCTTCAGTGCATCATATTTTATGTCATGCATAGTTAGTATAAATATAAAGTAGGGCTGTCAATCGGTTTTTAATTATTTAATCGCGATTAATTGGAAATTAATCGCCCATTTTTATCTTTTCAGAATGTATCTTAAATGGAGATTTGTCAAGTATTTAATACTCGTATCAACATGGGAGTGGGCAAATATGCTGCTTTATGCAAATGTATGTATATGCTTATTATTGGAAATCAATTAACAACACAACATAATGACAAATATTGTCCAGAAGCCCTCACAGGTACTGCATTTAGCATAAAAAATATGCTCAAATCATAACATGGCAAACTGCAGCCCAACAGGCAACAACAGCTGTCAGTGTGTCAGTGTGCTGACTTGACTATGACTTTCCCAAAACTGCATGTGATTATCATAAAGAAGGCAGTGTTAAATCGAGTTTGCATTAACGCGTTATTATCGTGTTAACTTTGACAGCCCTAGTTCCTTTTTTATCACCCAAACTAAACTTCCTCATAATTAGTTGTGATACTCGTTTACTAAACTCACATAGAAAGAGAGGCGAAGAAGAGTTTAACATTAGACCTGAGCAGTCACCAGAATGGACAGAGTATACAATATCGTTTTTTAAAGGTACTGTATGTGTAATGGAAAGTACTGCATACTGCATTTAGCATAAAAAATATGCTCAAACATGGCAAACTGCAGCCCAACAGGCAACAACAGCTGTCAGTGTATCAGTGTGCTGACTTGATAAATAAATAAATAAATTTAAAAAATAAATGAGTGGCTTTAAAACAAATTGGCTTTAACGCGTTATTATCACGTTAACTTTGACAGCCCTAGTATTAAGTAAATATTAAAAAGTGTACACCATTTAGTACTCCTTTAAAAAGTCCTGCCAAGTGCATCTATGAACAAATATCCAACAGATTGTGTCTTAGCACTGTTTGCTTAACCCTTGGATATTGTCAGCTGTTCCAGCATTTAAATGATAATCAAGCATGTGTGTGGCGTAACTATGTGTGTGTTATTAGGGTATGACACTTTCCGGAGTAGCACTCCCTCCCGTTGAATAGGTGGTGTTAAGGTATTATATGACCACAGCCTCCGTGACTCAGAGGAAATAACTCACGTTCAGGCTTCGTTTGAGTTGGCGTAAGGCCAGTGTGTGTGGCGTGTGTGTGTGTGTAATCAGTTTGTGAAGCCTTTTGTTCACCTGAGGGTGCCAGACGCTCGCCAAATCTCTGAACAGCTGGGTACCTTCGGCTCTCAGTGTGGCCTTTTTACCGTAGCCTTACACATTCATACAGTGTCAATGTCAAAACGCCAACTCCTATGTGACACAAACAAGATGGCTATTTTCTTAATTCTGTCCAACACGATCAAATCTGCCTCCCACATCATGGCTTTAGTCCAAATGTGACCAACACATGTCACTCCCATTTTAAGTATACTTGTGTATGTGCACCTGTTGCAGCAGTGTGCTTTGACTTGATGCAAATAAAAACTGAGAGGGGAGAATTATCTCAAAAGGGCAGTATGTTTACCACTTTCTTTAATTCAGTGTTCCACAGAAAGCAACAAAATAACAAAAAGGCATCTTTCATTCAAGAGAATCGTTCTTGAGAACAATAAACGCTCACATACTGTAACTGAGGGCCTTATTTCAGGCTTTGCTTTTAATCAGATAAACATTAAAAACAGTGGGGTTAATGTAGTGTGTTTTGGTTCAAGCTCAAACTGCTGCGGCTGGATCCGTGATGTGGTCCTCACCTGTTCAAAGTGCCCCATGTGTTGGAGTGAGGCTCAGCCCAACAGTGGGATTTCTAAACACACTCAGACACACACACACGGCAAACTGTTTCTAGTGTCCTCCAGAGAATCCTCCCTAGCTCTGGCCCGAGCTGGCTGCGACCCAGATGTGGTTTGGCTCCAGATGTTCCTGCTAGCATCAGTAGCTAATGAGCTAATTAACCGTTAGCTTGTTTGTGTAAAGATGTCTGCAGATTAAGTGGCAGCTTCTTGGGCAAACACTTGAATATCTCCACAGGTCTTTGAAGTTGCAAATGACCCGCATGCAGTGTTTGTGCCATCATGTAACACACTTCACATCTAAGAGTCCAATTTTGCAACAAGACCATCAATTTAGCCGGTATGAGCGCAAACACACTTTATTAATGGACAAGCAACAACGGATGGTCAAAGCTAAAGCTAAATGGCTTTTTTGACCTTTCAACAGCTCGACTTTAACTCTTTTTTTTTTTCAGCAACTTTTAACTGAGTGCTATTTGAGTCTTTATTACTGTCTGCAGCAGCTCTCTGATTACATGCTGTGTTGTGTTTTTCCCCTCAGTCTTGGAGAAGAGCGAGTTCAAAGACGAGTCCCAGTTCTTCCGTTTCTATGCGGATGAGGAGATGGAGGGAACCAGCACCAAGAGCAAGCAGCTCCAGCGCAACGACTTCAAACTCATCGAAAACATCTTGGCCAAGTCCCTGGTGGTGAGCTTGAACACACACACACACACACACACACACACACAAACACACACACACACACACACACACACACACACACAGAAACGCATGTAATTCCACATTCTCTCACACATTTACATGGTTACACAGATGCTTATTGTCACGTTCCGTCCAAAGTGCCAGACTCACATTGTCGTTTTTGTTTCCTTTGGAGAAAAAAAAATGATAATAATAAATATAATGTTGAAGTGTTGCACTGAAGCAAGCACACTAAATATGGTACAAATATCTTTTAATTCACTACATTGTGATACCAGCATTATCCACTGTACAGTGTGTTAAAATAGAATCACTGTTCGGGATGGGAAACAATGGATCAATGGAGATGGATTCAAATACAAAGAGAGCAAGCTCTTTCATGCAAATGCATGCATACACACGTGCAGGATACTGTGTATGTGTGTGTGCATGTGTGCGTGTACACAGTGATGATATAACAGGACCGTATTGTATTGTATAGCTAGCTAATTGAACTGGCATAGCAGCATCTACTGCATCCTTCACTCCAGTTAGTTTGGAGCTGCGTGCGTGATCTTCTTTTCCGATCTCCACAGCTAGATGTAATTAACATCACTATACACACAGAAACCCCCCCCCCCCTCATCCCCATGGGAGCGGGGACTGCTTTGATGACAATAAACACCTTTGAGTTTGCTCTGATCAGTATGCATCCTAATGAGTCTTGTCTTGTGGAAATCAACTGTACTGCCTGGGATGAAGTCCCTTTTGTGTTGCTGCTGAGGTGACAGCAGTTGATTGTCGCAGTCAGATATACAGTACACTCGTCCTCATTTGAAGATTAATTTTAGTGCACAGTAGGGCTGTCAATCTATTAGAATATTTAATTGCGATTAATCGCATGATTGGCCATAGTTAATCACGATTAATCGTAAATTAATTGTACATTTTTCAACAGTTTTTAAAGTACCTTAGAGGGAGATTCTGCTTCATTATGAAATATTTAAAATGGCTTGCTAGTCATGACCTTCATGTCATTCCAGACATACAGTACATACCAATATTTTTTTTACTAACAGAATGCAAATGCAGTAGCATCTCAGTTTTTCCTCCTCATAAATGCTCTCATTTATTGTATGCATACTTAAGTCCTTCTTCTTTTATATCCTTGGTGATACATTTAACAATCCTCATTTATGACATGAGACAACGGGTACTGGGAGAATAGTGTGAAGAGGAGAACCCCCAAAAAGGACAGAAATCAGAAGTGAGATGTTTGAGCACTGCTTACTTTGTCTTCAAAAAAATCTCATGACTTAAAAACATTAAATCAGTACAGGATGGATGAAAGTTGTCCTACTAGAGAGGATATTTTTTGTGAGACAAACACTGAGCAGTTTCTGTGAAGTCTCTGAACTCTGTTGAACTATTTGCATGTAGATCTGTTAACTGGTTTAAATCATCTACTATAATTAGACTGGTTTTATAAATAAAACTGCATAACTGTGGGAACATTTCTGAAGTTTCTAAAAGTTAGGTTCCATGGTCAGACATGGAGCACACCACCAAACCACTGATGCATGTAACACGCATGCAGAAAGGTAGTTGCATGGACATCCCATACTATATTTAAACCATGTACAAGATGACAGATTCAGTAAAGGAGAAAAATGTGCCTGCACACTGGATTAAAGATCCCAAAACTTAATTGGCAACATTTCACTCCTACCAGGTCATGACTATGCAGCATACACGACATCATGGGCTGAATAGACACTTTTATTGCAATTCATGTTTCTACAGTAAAAGCACAAAAGCAGAATGTGCTTTTGTCAATATAATTTGTGCAGTAGGTCATAGCATTCCTTATGAAAACTGAATATAACTGATAGTATATTTATTTGGCACATGAAATAAGGTCAGCGTACTCTGTTTTGGGAGTAGCCGATAGTGGTTTCCAGAAGCTGAAACAGAGAGTGAACTATTTAGTTAAGTCCATTATCTTTGGGGAAACCTAGAAGCACGCTATCTGGCCTTCCACAAGAAGTGGAAAAGGCTTCTTTCCTTGATTAGCAAAACTAATCCTCCCTCATGGCTATTATTGAAGAGAAGTGCAGGAACTCTTTATTTACCATAGCCATCTCCTCTGATGTAACAGCAGAGATCCCATCTTATCAGGACCACGCAGCAGGAAGATGGCCCCGGCAGCTTACCTAATGGAAGCTGGCTAATGTGTTTGGTGATGACAGCGTTTAACTAAGCCGCGCCCCACTGGGGAATAGAATATGAGAAACAGAGTACATCATCAGGGGCAAGACACCTGACACGCAATGTAAATCACAGATTACTACTATGATAATGCGTGGATAGTTTGTATATATGACCACCCTGAAAGAGTGCCCTATAATAAACCTTTTAACTAGGGCTGTCAAAGTTAATGCGAGAATAACACTTTTCAATTTGTTTTAATGTCACTAACTTCTTTAACACATTAACACAACTTGCAATTATTAGGTTGTAGCGGCTCGGTTTTAAAGCTAGTGTGAAGATACTGGTATCACATATGAAACTAGAAAACCCAAGGAATGCATTGGTACCAACCAATGTCATACCCTGTCATAGTAGCCTGTCGCAAAGGAGGCTAAATAATGCTCCAAACTTAAGCTAAATTTTGGGGAGGAAAAACTGGTATGGCCATTTTCAAAGGGGTCCATTGACCTCTGACCTCAAGATATGTGAATGAAAATGGGTTCTATGGGTACCCACGAGTCTCCCCTTTACAGACATTCCCACTTTATGATAATCACATGCAGTTTCTGGACAAAATTAATCGCGATTAAATATTTAAAAAACGATTGGCAGCCCTACTTTATATTTATACTAACTATGCATGACATAAAGTATGATGCACTGAAGCAACTATATGGGCAATCATCAAGAAATTAACACGTCTTAAAGTGTCCTTTCCACTGAGTGCAAACTAATTTCAAACAACAATTTAAAAGATGAATTTCTGACTGATCTGAGTGCAGTGGCACCTTTAATCAGAGGTAAAAAAAGTGCGGTTAATTTGTGATTAATCGCTATTAACTATGGACAATCATGCAATTAATCGTCTTTAAATATTTTTGATCGATTGACAGCCCTACTTTTAACACTTTTTAACAGAAGGAATGAGGTCATTGCAGCAAATACGAACAAATTTACCTTTTACAGCAAGAGCATGCAGTTTACTTCTGATTAACAGTCACATATATACAAATGACAAGATTTTACAGGGTGTGCAAAATAGGAGCAGAGCACAGTGAGGCTAATGAAATGAATATGAATAAATATATACTGTATGTCATAACAATTATTTTGCTACTCGCTCACTCGTGATGCTAATCCAGTGAAATACATTTCAGTCTAACAGTCAGTCACCCGTGTAAATGTGGGAGTAATTAGATGATTCTCTCTGTGCTAGATCCACCCCGAGGAAGAAGACTACGGCTTTGAGATTGAGGAGAAAAACAAGGCCATTGTGGTGAAATCTGTCACCAGGGGCTCGCATGCTGAGGTAATGGCCAACACACACACACACACTCACACACACACACACACACACACACACACACACACACACACACACACACACACACGCTGTATCTCCTTCCCGCCCCAGGGCATTAGTTCCAGTAGGTAATGGCTGTCTACTGTTTTGACGGCTGCTGTCAGTCTGCTTCTGTTTCGCTTTGGAAGGACTTCGTTCTGATTGGCTGTAGAGCCATTAGACATGCTTACTCACATCACCGCTACAGAGAACACACACACACACACACACACACCATTCCTATTCATCCAGAGCGACTTAAAATTCAGATAAGGCATTCAAAACATGCATGATTATTGAGTTTCATTTTAATAAAGCATGTTGTAGCATTACTGTTATGTTCAGGAGCAGCTTGTAAAAATAGAATTTGGCATATTTGTGGCAGCAGTTATTGTTTTTCAACCTGGTACACACCTTAAAGAACTAATATGTAATATATTTACTGTAATAAATCATAAAATGACCATGATGTCATCAAGTACCGGCTTCTCCTACAACAATGCTGCAGCCGGTACGTTCTCTTTTCTGGTCCGGAACGTCTGTTTTTGTTTTGACCGGTGATCCCGTCCACTGCCCGTTTCAACCCCCCGTTGTCACACATGAAACAAATTGGCAAGTAAACACAGCCTTATGCAGCCATGGAAGCAAGCTAACCAACTGGTTCAACAGAGATAAAGTCAACATTAGATTCTACCCGACCTGAAAAGCCTCGGCACATGTCTCTGTGCAGCTGGTTATCAAGGCAGCGAGTATTTGAGACCCAGAGCCGGTGAAGTGATTCCGACTACTGCTGCTGGTCAGTGGCTAATGCCGTGATACTAACACACGCTAACTGCTATCAGTCACACCGGAGGAGTGGACGATGTTTTGTATTTGGACTGCAGTACCCATTTTAAAATGCCACCTGTCTGTGCTACATATTGTTCCTTTAATGCCAGGTATAATGTAAGCCTATTTTCCTTTCTTTTCCTGTGATTTGCTTCATGTCAGCCAACTCTTGTTGGTCAGGTGACAAATCTGACCAGCAACCAAACCTGCTTACTGTTTGTACAACCTTTAAAGGACTTGAAAACACAGGACGGTGCCCTGGTTGTTCATGGAATCATCCTTTCCCACCGGTCCAGAGATGGGAAAACTTTTTCCTTTCTCCCCATCATTTCATTTTATCACAATTTCTCTCCCCGTGGTTCAAGTTTCCTCATCACTTTCTGTTATTGCACTCAGTGAAGTTCTTTCCCACATTGCTCTTCCCCCTAAGTCATTTTCAGGATAATCTTTATTCTTCTCCTCTGCCTGCTTCCACCTCAGTAAAGCCTCACTCTTCTGCTCCCTCTTACTCTGTTATTCATCCCCCGTCTCCCTCATTCCTCCACAATAACAGGATTGCTAGTTGTGACACAGCCCGTGTGCCAGCACCGTGAATGAAGCTCAGCTGATTCCCATGGGGCTCTGAAAAGGGCTGAGAGACACACACACTCACACACACAGAGCTCTTTCACTATATGATACTATTATAGAAAGTCACGTGCAGACAGGCGCCCGTGCTGTATAGTCACACACACACACACACACAAACACACATACATTCAGATGGCTGTGGCTCCTCCCAGTCGTTCCTACATCCATCCTGGGCCGTCATCCAGAGTCGGGGCCCGGCTCAGCCAAGGCCACCCCACCGGATCTGTGCCCAGGACACTGGACTCACACCGCGGACACACAGAGGCAGCTTTATTCTCACAACGTGACCGAAGATGTGCAAGATGACTGCATTTAATGATGTGCGGCATGCTGCGATGCTGTCATTTGAAACGGGTTTTTAGAAGCTGACTGTGCAAAGCTGAGGGTGTTTGTGTGTATTTGTGTGTGTGCAGTGGTTATTTTATTTCCACACTTGCAGTGTGATTGATCAGATTGTATTTAGTTCAAGGGAAAAGGCAATCTGATAACTGAAAACACAACTGGCCGTGGGCAGAAACATGAGGCCACATTAAAGCAGCAGTGGGTAGAAGTTGGAGCAAATATGATTTAAAAAAAAGTTATTTTTATATAACGCTCACTATATCCTGACAGTAGTCCATGAGACAGGTAATCTGAAAAAAAAAAATCATGTGCCTCTGTGTCCGCCGGTGCTCCTAATGGCATCTGCAAGATTTCACAGACCGGAAGAAAACAACCAATCAGAGCCGAGCTGGAGCCTTTCCGTCTCTGAGCAGCTGTCAATCACTAGCAAATTAATTACATGTAATTGTATGTGTAATTGTAAATGTAATTACAGTAACGGAATATTAATTCATATTTGATCAGCGCTGCCTAGTTTGACCGTTTGATCGGAATTCGCGAGTGATTGACAGCTTCCTCCGTTGTATGAACAGCCAATAGGAACGCTCTCTCTCTGAAATGACCTGTGATTGGCCAAAGTCTCCCATCACGTGCTAGATTTTTTAAAGCCTGAAAACAGAGCCATGAGGAGGTGCAGAAGTCTAGTTTTCTCTCAGAACACTTGAATTACAATATGCTGAAAGGTTTTTATGGATTTTTTGTCCAATGATGCCAAAAACATTCTGCCTACTGCCGCTTTAAGAGACACATATAAAAAATAAGATGCATCTTTGTATTCACGTGCACATAACCTGTGGAAATGAAAGTGACCCTTTAATCTGGAATTGCGTGCAAATCCGACAGGCAGCAGGCAGGAGACTCGGGTGTAAATATCACGCAGCTTAATCATATCTGTAGCCAATCTTGATACGCACTCCCTCCATAAAAGAAAGACTATTCATATGCTGGAAAATACATGACAAGACTGAACAGGCTGTGTAAATATTGAGCAGTACACACTGATTTTTCCTTGTTATGTTTTGGTTTGTTTTCTGCCACGCTCCCTTGGAGGCACACACATTACATATAACAGGGACTTGATTCAGGGTTCAGTGAGGTTAAAACTTGAATCATACTTTATCTGAGCCTGATGCTGCACACAGTTTAGGCCTCACTGTGACACTAGAGAGATAATTAACGTATGTGGTCCACACCTGAAGGTCTTGCTGTGCAAACAGGGGATTAAGAGGGAGCTGAAAACAAGCTGCAACCTAAAAATAAGCGCGTTCTGTCTCCTGTCTGTGCGTCTGTCCGTCCAGATGGCTGGCCTGCAGGTGGGCAGGAAGATCTACACCATCAACGAGGACCTGCTGTTCCTCAGGCCCTTCTCCGAGGTGGAAACCATGATCAGCCAGGCCTTCTGCATACGACGCTCCCTGCGGCTGCTGGTCGCCACCAAGGCCAAGGAGTGAGGGAACACACACTCTAAAACACACACGTATACACACACATATGTAGGGCTCAGTGGTCTGACTGGTCTTTTCTCATCCAGGATTGTGAAGATCCCTGACAACCCAGACAGCTTGTCCTTCAGACTCTGTGGCTCTGCCCCTCCTCACGTCCACGCTGTCAGGAAAGGTGAGTGACTTCATTTGATTGATTACGTGACTTTTTTCAGGGTTAGTGAGTGAATTTCAGTATTCCTACTACTGTTAGCACCATGTGGAGAATAGCAAGCAGAATACAGACTTACTACTTAACCTTTTATAATAATAATGAAGCTACCAATGAAGAAGATGTTCCTTTCTTATCCCCTGAACTAAACTTCTCGTAAGCTCATTTAGTAAGAGAGGTAAAAAATTGTAGAAGAGTTTAACATTAGACAGTCACAAGAAAGGACACAGTAGACAATATATTTTTTAAAGGTACTGTATGTGTCATGGAAAAGTAATCTGTTGGTTTAACAGTTCACAGCTCCCAGGGAGATGTAATTTAATGAATATTAGGGCTGTCAATCGAATAGAATACTTAATCACGATTAATCGCACGATTGTCTATAGTTAATCACGATTAACTGCAAATTAATCGCACATTTGTATCTGTTCAAAATGTACCTTAAAGGAGATTTGTCAAGTATTTAATACTCTTATCAACATGGGAGTGGACAAATATGCTTGCTTTATGCAAATGTATGTATATATTTATTATTGGAAATCAATTAACAACACAAAACGATGACAAATATTGTCCAGAAACCCTCAGAGGTACTGCATTTAGCATAAAAATATGCTCAAATCATAACATGGCAAACTCAAGCCCAAAAGGCAACAACAGCTGTCAGTGTGTCAGTGTGCTGACCTGACTATGATTTGCCCAAAACTGCATGTGATTATCATAAAGTGGGCATGTCTGTAAAGGGGAGACTCGTGGGTACCCATAGAACCCATTTACATTCACATATCTTGAGGTCAGAGGTCAAGGGACCCTTTTGAAAATGGCCATGCCAGTTTATCCTTGCCAAAATTTAGCATAAGTTTGGAGCATTATTTAGCCTCCTTCGCATATCAGCAAATTAGTATGACATGGTTGGTACCAATGGATTCATTAGGTTTTTCTAGTTTCATATGATACCAGTTGCTTCACTCTAGCTTAAAAAATGAGCACGCTACAACCTAAAAATCCCAAGTTGCGTTAATGCGTTAAAGAAATTAGTGGCGTTAAAATGAGTTTGCATTAAGGCGTTATCGTGTTAACTTTGACAGCCCTAGTTCCTTTCTTATCACCCAAACTAAACTTCCTCATTATAAGTTGTGACACTCGTTTACTAAACTCACATAGTAAGAGAGGTGAAGAAGAGTTTAACATTAGACCTGATCAGTCACAAGAATGGACACTGTATACAATATAGTTTTTTAAAGGTACTGTATGTGTAATGGTAAGTAATCTGTTGGTCGTTTAACAGCTCCCAGCTCCCAGGGAGATATAATTGAATTAATATATCTGGAATTCAGTTACAAGAGACATATATTTTGGTTAAAACCCCAACACTGGAGATCTGTGAGCAGATTTATAGGGGTTTGACCTTGTTATTGCAGGATCTGTGCCAGTAAACACTTTTGGTGTCAGAAAGACAAATATTTCTGGGTGAATTCGAGGGAAAGATGAGGTAACCTTAGCCTCCAACCACCTGTTACTTTCTGCTTTTAGTGAGCCTCTATTAGGTTTTTATGGCCACCTGTCAGCCAGACGGGCTGCTGACAGGGTTCAAACCCCTAATAGACTAAACTCTGCTTTTACAACACACACACACACACACACTGCTCTGTGATCAGAGCTAAAAGTGTAATAGGTAACTGAAAAGTACTCCCACACTTTTGTTCTCCCTTCTCATTGCTCTTTCTCTGTCCTTCCAACCTCCTAACCAGATGTTTGTACCACCTACTCGAAATAGAAACATGAGAGATTTATGACAAGTTGAGTGAGCGATGAATCCAAATGTGTAAACCAGACGGGAGTAAGACAGGACACACATATAAACAGAGAGGAGACAGGGGGACTTCTACACTTTCTCTCTTTTCCCCTCCCCCTTGCATAATAAGGCAGAAATGAATAAAGAAATGTAGAAAGAAAAGTATAAAGAAAAGTATACAGAAATAAATAAGTTTCGGGAAATAAATAAGGGGTGAAATAAAAAGGAAAAATTGTGCAGAAATAAATAAAGAGATACATAAGTAAATACACACATTTAGAAATAGATGCAAAAATAAATACAAAAACAAATGCAAAAATGTATAAATAAATTTAAAAATGTATAAAAAATAAATGCAGAAATAAATACAAGGGAAAATTAAACATAAGAGTAAATAAATGAGGGAATTAATAAAAAAAATAATAAATAAAGAGGCAAATTAAAACAGAAATATAAATGTATGTCACATTTTATCAATTTATTAATGCAATACATTTATTTTGAATATAATTTTTGCTACATTTAATTTAATTTATTCATTTATTGAGTCAGTTATTTATTTATTTATTTATTCATTTATTTTTTATTTTGTCAGGTTCCTTCCTCCATACCTCTCCACACTCCCTCTTCTTTCCTCTCTTTCCTAGTGTCTTGTATTACTTCTGGCTCTCTGCTGATGTATGAAGAGCAGTTTATTTTTCCAGCTGATACTCAGAGTCTCCAGTTGTTGTTTTTTTTCTGTTCCTAAATCAGTCCCCCGGTGTGATATCCATGCTTGGGTCAAGTAGCCCCGGAGTTAGGTAATTGCTGGCACCCTGGGTGGGAATGATGCCAGCGCTGGTATTTTTAGGTCGGAGAGGAAGATGATGGAGGTGTTGATTGGACTTCCAGGCTGTAAAGCCATTAGTAGCTCGGGACAGCGTGTTACAGCATTGAACCGAGTAATTTTCTATTTTCCTAGAGGAACAAAAAGGGCCAAGGTTATGTGCACATACGGGATTTGAGTCCAAAACAAGATTCCATAGAAAATGAACTCATGTACTTTGATTTAAGCAGATTTTTTCCCTAGATACGGGAGACACTTGTACGACACTTTTAACTCCTTCCTTTCCCTGACTTAAATTACGTGTTTTCATAATAGCCTGATGTGTTGTGTGCAGTACCACTGCACTTTTTCCACCTTGTGACCTTTGACTTCTGATCCTGTTTCGACACTGCAGGCTGGGAGGCAGCGGGGGCGGGTCTTCAGCCTGGCCAGGTCATCTTGAAGGTCAACGGCAACAACGTCAACCACAGTGACTACGAAGAGGTCCTGGAGCACTTCACCGCGCAGCACACACACCAGGAGCCTCCGCAAGCGGTGAGGGCACCCATGAAAACACACACTTAACACACAATCTTTACCTCATCAGAGCAGCCTTTGTAGTGTAAGAGTATTTGAAAAGAAATATAATATGGGACTGTCATGGTGAGTTTATACAGTCCTTGTGTGTGTTGTTATGGCTAAGTGTTTTATTTACACTACAAACTAAGTAATACCACAAGGTAGCATGATTAACATCAGTTGTAGGTCTGGAAGTTAATTTACTAGGTCATTCAACAACGTGGGACAGCTCACTAAATCCACATTTGACGAGCTAACAGAGCGGAGAACCCCAGTGACCCAGACATTCCTGCTCTGAGACGGTACATAAAACAGCATTAACATTAGTTAGAGCTATAGTTACCTACCGCAACTTAGTGTTTGAAAAGAAAACTTCAAACTGCAAACACACTTGCTCATTTAAACCGCCATCACTGTATGATACCAAAGTGACGACATACAGTACAACATGTTTCCTCATTTCATCAGCGTTCCCGGCTCCAACAGTGGGTGGCCCTGTGATCTCAAACATAAATCACTGGCTGACATTTTGTCGCTGCGAGCCACTTGTAGTTAGGGTTGAATATTTTTCAGCTCAAGATACTGTACGCTCCTGCCCGGAGAGAAACGGTAGCCCAAAGCAACAAATAAACAACCTATTTCCATCAATGCCTGCTGCCAAGATTGTTTTGGCTGAATTCTATTTTAAAGTAACAATGGCAGAGTTTTATTTTTTAGTCATCCCGTCCGACTTGTCCTTTACTGTTTTTCTGAGGCTGTAGCAGGTTCAGTTCTAGAGGTAGAGTGAAGGTATAGATATCATATAAAACTAAAAAACATAAGGAGCCCATTGGTAACAACCACGTCATGCTTGACGAAAAGGAGGAGGAGGAAATAATGCTCCAAAGTTACGCTAAATTTTGGTGAGGAAAAACTGGCATGACCATTTTCAAAGGGGTCACTTGACCTCTGACCTCAAGATATGTGACTGAAAATGGGTTCTATGGGTACCCACGAGTCTCCCCTTTACAGACATGCCCACTTTATGATAATCACATGCAGTTTTCTGAATGCAGTATAAATGTGTTATTTTCGCCTGTACTAAAAATAGTGTATTTGAATATTTCTGCATACTGGCGTCTCTAAACAGTCTTGGAATTACATAAATTGGGTATGACTGGAATGCTGAGACTCTTGTGGATCAAATGAGCCCAATTGTATTTATGCGTGATGATGTTAGTCCCCACCAAATCTGTGTAACAAATGGTATCAACCCAAAGATTACTACAACAACTTGTGAGACATAATAGAGCATGGGAATGGCCATCATATACTTCTATCTTAATGTTCTTAGCCCTTAAACACTTTTACAATTCATTTTCTATTAATTAATTAACTCATGTTTATTTCTGATTAATGACTAGAACAACTTGACACACAGTGCACACAGCTGCATCTCAAATTAATCTTCAGGTTCCCAGCTTTCAGATGACGTACACCACTTCTATGTGACATCTACTGTTGACCTGCTATCTCCCCCTATAGACCCCCTGTACCCCCCTAAAAAAGACAAAAACTATTTTGGGTCTCAGAGGGTCATAAGTCCATACTAGTATTTATATTTCAAATTATTTAGTATTTAACTTTTCAAACAGCAAAACCCGTGTCTGGTGGTTTGGCTCCATGACTGCAGGCAGTATTTCACAGTGCTGCAGTCAGAGCAGGATGTCCTCCTTTCTGTACGAAGCTCATTGTTTTGCTTTGTTTTGTTTTGTTTAATTTAGCCTGGCCTACTCTTCTGGCAAATCCCCTCGAAGAGGCTCAGCTGAGCAGCCTTTTTTTGGACTGGTTCCAGTAAATGTTTGCTGGTTCATTTAACAGCAGGATGAATTACAAGGATGTTGTAGATGTGGCTGACTGCACCGCCGAGTTTGTGGCGGTGCAGTCAGCCCTGATTACCTTGTCAGGTGAAAAGTGTCTATGTCCACAGGCCATGTAGAAATACTTCAGATTCTTTCCTTCCGATACTGTGTATAAAGTGCACCCACATCCACCGCTACTTGAGCATAGCTAAATATAACAGTTTCCTCATTATTTTCTTTCATGCTCTCTGCCTTTATCTCACCTACATCTCACTTCCTCCTTCGCTCACTTCCTTATTTTTTATTCCAATAATGATTTATTTTTTTTGCACATTATAGTAATACTTCATGTTTCCCCCCAGTGTCAGTGGGTGTATCGTGCATTTGAGGATGTGAAAGAGCTCCAAAGAGAAAGAGGTGCAGGTGAGAAGGAGGAGAGCCCTTTCAGTCCGTATCCAGTGGAGAATGGGTCTGACCACGAGGAGGAGAACGGCACCAATGGAACAGGTGAAACACGTTTTATGTTACATCCTCTGAAACTGTCTTGTGTGTGTGCGTGAATTAAAATATTTATTTAAATTTTCTGATTAAGGAGTTTTAAGGAGTCCCATTGCAGATGTAATGCGAACAGTTATGAGCAGCAAGTTTCATTTCTGGCCCATCAGTCGGCATTGGAACAGGATTAGGGTTACTTGGGAGTGTGCTTTAATATAAACTGTGGCTGCTTTGTGTTTAGAACGATTGCAGGCTTTGTTAAAAAAAAAAAAAAATCTGCTGCCGTCAAAAACATTACATCAGAACATTATGTTCCACCTAAATTGCTATTTTCAGATGACCCCTGAATCCGGTCATAGTCACTGTGTCAGTAAAAAGTGGCTCCAGAAGTAGGTAATTTCACCCTGCATATGGAAAATCCTCCGTTTGAAAATGACACACGCTACATACAGGCAGTAGTTACAGTTGTAGGACGTCATCTGGTAACACTGTGTCCGTGTATATACAATAAAGTGACCAATTTTTCTTACAGTGCTGGCAGGGTAAGTACATTTGACAGATGTGTACACTGTATTTTTAGATGTGTCATTACTAAATAGATTTATTATATCATAATTTGTCTTTCCAAAGCTTTGGAGGTTTAGTTATACAAGCAAGTTTTTGGGGGATTTTAGACTTGCCAAAAACATTTTAAGCCATGACTTTACCTCTGGACGTTTTTTTTTCCTTTTAATCCTTCAAATAATCTTGATAATAATGTTATGGCTTTTTAAAATGGCATATATCAGATACATTCTTCATTTTGTATATACATGCTTGACTAAATCACTCCTGAATGCATACAAAGTTTATATACTGACAAGTGACAGTTGTGCTTCACAGACCACCGGCTGAGCAGACTTTCCCTCTCCGATGATCTGCCTCTGGTCAGCCTGACGGTAGATAACGTCCGTCAGGAGCACGGCGTAGTCTATGAATACGTTAGCACTGCCGGCATCAAGAGCCACGTCCTGGAGAAGATGGTGCAGCCCAAAGGCTGCTTCAGCCTCACTGCTAAGGTAGTTATGGGACAATGAGGTGAAGTGGGATTATTAGGGCTGTCGATTGATTCAAATATTTCATCATGATTAATCGCATTAATTGTCCATAGGTAATCGCGATTAATTGCAAAATGTACTTTAAAGGGAGATTTGTCAAGTATTTAATACTCTTATCAACATGGGAGTGGTCAAATATGCTTTCTTTATGTTAATGTATATATATATTTATTATTGGAAATCAATTAACAACACAAAACAATGACAAATATTGTCCAGAAACTCAAATCACAACATGGCAAACTCAAGCCCAACAGGCAACAACAGCTGTCAGTGTGTCAGTGTGCTGACTTGACTATGACTTGCCCCAAACTGCATGTGATTATCATAAAGCGGGCATGTCTGTAAAAGGGAGACTCGTGGGTACCCATAGAACCCATTTTCATTCACATATCTTGAGGTCAGAGGTCAAGGGACCCCCTTTGAAAATGGCCATGCCAGTTTTTCCTCGCCAAAATTTAGCCAAAGTTTGGAGCGTTATTTAGCAAGCTGTTATGACATGATTGGTACCAATGGATTCCTTAGGTTTTTCTAGTTTCATACCAGTATCTTCACTCTAGCAAATTGTGTTAATGCGTTAAAGAACTTAGTAGCGTTAAGACGATTTTTTAAACTTTGACTGCCCTAGTGATTATCCTCATAAAACCTGATACTGAGGAGAGAATGCACCACAGGGGTATAAGTCATACTTCCATTCATTTGCAGCTAAATACTGAATGATACTACTTATAATTTGCATAACAGTTGTTAAAACAGCTTCCATGTTCTCAGCTACCAACATATCACATCTCATGTATCATAGAAGATCCCAACTTGGCCGTTCACCAGTTTGTGGGTCATCGATATTTGTTCAACTTGCACTGCTATGACAGGATCTGAAAGCAGAAATCACTGGTGGTTTCAGCTGTTGGTATTAGAAAGCCGAATGTTTAGTTAGATGAAAAACACACTTGCTGCTGCTAGGCATGCTATTTTTACTGTGTTTGTGATCAACTAAATCAAGTTTTTAAACTTGTATTGCAGCAGTGATCCATCCTTACCAATGGTTCTTGTCTCTGCAGATCCTGGAGGCATTTTCTGGCGATGACAGCCTCTTTGTTCGTAACTGCAGCCAGCTCATCTCGCAGAGTGACCGAGTCGTTACCATGCCTCAGTACGAGTTCAGACAAATCTGTGACACCAAGCTGGAGAGTATCCGACGGCGTATCAGCAGCTACCAGCAGGTATTAAGACACACTTCTACACTCTCTTGAACACATAGACATCAGACTGTCAGATCCATAGAAATGCCCCCCCACTCATTGATATTAAAGTTACTATCAGGAACTTTTAACTGGTTATGAAAGAGTCTCAATTTAATACTGACGCCTCTAAATGACCTACATATATAAACGAGACCATCAACGAGAAGATTGGCTTTTTCTATATAGTTATTCTTAATGGTTGTCATCGGTGCCACCGGGTCAGATTCTGGCGAAATCAGATGAAATCACACAGGTTGGGAGCCAACACCGACACCAAGCTGCTAGAGGCCCAGGCCATATTGCTGGGCCTGCTGGAGGGAAGGGAGGCACAGGGGAACCAGAACCAGGACTGAGCGGGGCAGACTGTCAGACCCTGCTGCAGTAAAATGAGAGGTTTTCTAAAGGGACTCTGGTGCTCGGAAACACTACCGCTTTTGTCCACAGGGACCGCCAAAATCAACACAAGATGAAAGTTCCTCGTAGTAGCTTTAACTTAAAGACACAAAAATTCTTTATTCCTGTGTGACTGAATAACAGTCTGCTGAGGTATAAGTCAGGTAACTTAAAATCATCACTCAAACCAGCATCACTCACATTTATATACCAAAAATATGTATTATCTCTATTCTTGTCAGTATATTTCTTATTGGTTCTTAGTTTATGGATGCATCAAACTACTTACAGCCATGCATTTTAATGCTTTGAGAGGCTTAAGAGAGGCTTTTCAGTGGGATGTGAAAATAGGTCGATCACTGCCTTTCTTCTGTTACTGTGTCTATTAACCACACTCACAATATTACCAAATATACCTCCTCAAGGCTAAATACAGCTCATCTAAATAGACTTGTAAAAATTTGACACCTAATAAGAAATTTGATGATAATAGTTAGACACAAGCTCTTGTCCTTAACCTTATTTTTTCCATTACTCAAGACAGCACGACCTCTTTACAACTAATGGGAAGTCTGTAATAAACTGGAAGAATATTACATTAATTAGTCTTCATTATGTCTCCATGTCATATTTTCTGCTACAGTGACCACAACTGTGGTGAAAGGGAATATCATCTTATTATAAACACATTTGTTAGAGCTGTCAGTCATGCAGCTTATGCTTTCACTAAACTAAAGTATGTGTCCCCCTTTTTTTTCACCCAGTTTACCCTGGAGCTGAAGAACAAGGCGTGGCCCTCCTTCAGGCAGGCCGGTGTTCGTCCTCACCCGCTGGGCTGCATGGACTTTGTTCCCACCAACTGCCACGTCAACTTCATGCAGGTCTCTTACCCCAAGAGCACTACCTCTGCCGGCAGGACTTTCAGCATCCGCTTTGGGCGCAAGAACTCCATGTACGGCCTGGATCCTGACCAAGGTAGAGGGGACACACATACACACACACCTCTAACCAATATGATTTGAACATTAGTACAATCTCTGTTACATATCCACTGCTTAAAACTAAGCGTCACTGAGATCATCCCCTTCACAGTAACACAGCTTAACCCACTTAACACCAGTGATCACTTTGACTAATTACCCTCCACGACCATTTAAATCCAGCAGCACAGAGAAGGTAATGTCAACCCCAGCCTCCCACAGGAGCCACAAGGTCTCAACAAGGATTCCCATAGTAAATTAGATGAGTGGTTTGCCATTAAGACTCCATTAGCCTCAGGCCATACCCATGTTATTGACATGAGAAGTGAATGAATGATGCAGCGTAGGAATGTGTGTCATTCACTAAACGCTGCTGGTGCTGCTGCTGCAGAGGTCAAAGGGGAGAGAAAGAGAGAGGGGGAGATTTGAGTGGAAATGGAATGTAATGTTGCCAAAGAATAATTTCAAGAAGAGGGCAAAACGTTAAGAAATCCTTTATTCCTTAGATACAGAAAGAAGTCTTCTGTCTAAGTGGCAGTGTTACTTTTGGCAGCTAAGGAAAAAAACGAAAATGCTAATTAGTTTTAATCGACAATAACTTAAAAAAGTTTTAGTCCAGTTTTAGTCACCGAAAAGTCGTTGGCTTTTAGTCAAATATATTTTCTTTCTTCATTTTGTAAGCTTTTTGGTCCTGTTATCAGTCATCAGATTATATTGAACATTTTTGTCATTTTAGTCGAACTTATTTCACATAAAATTTTATCTTCATTATGTGATGAAAAACACAGGTTGAATGATTAAGAATGCAGCTTTGCAGTTAGTTTGAGTCCTCCTGACTGCGCTCATTAATGATGCACGATTCAGTCGCACCCATTGGTCCGTTATGAGAGCCAGTCCGCACCGCCAACATGTAAAAATATGTGTGCTGTGTGTGTTTGTGTGTTTTTGTGTGTGTGTTTGTGTTTTAGACAGAGAGAAGGTGGAAGGTGACAAAAATAAAGAGAGGTTTTAGTTAAGTTTTCATGTTTGAGTTTTATGTTTTTATGTTTTAAAGATGAAAATGTAATAGAGTCAGTATTGCTGTCACTGTTCCAGGATGCCTCGTCCTCATCTTTCCTCTCAGCAGCAGCTGCAAGTCAGACATCTGCTGAGCAGTTGTACTGACGAGATGTTCCACTCGTCCATATGCGTTCTGCCGGCTCGGCCAACCAACAGCAATGGACACGATGTTTTCTCTAGTGACAGACAGTTGCTAGTCTTTAGCGTTGCAGTCAGAAACAGGATGAATTTACGAAGCTTATTACCTGAGGTGATACAAAATTTCCTCTTCCAGCACCATTCCCTGGATTTTAAAGGAATGTGTGGAATGTACATAAAATGTAAAAGGGCTTCTCTATTTAATCATAATGTTCGCTGTGTGCACTAATAGTACACAGCCTGGCTTCATTGCAAGAACTGGGTCTGTCTGCAGTTGTGGGATGTCTCGGGTTATTGCAGCTTAGTTTGGCTTTCAACCCAAGTAAACAGTTTAGCATTCTGATCTCGCTGTGCATATCAGTTGCATAAGTTGTTTTTTCATCAAAGACGAGAGTGCTACTTCATAAGCTTTTGAACATATGTGGTAGATATAATTGTCAGAAAGTGAAAAGTGAAAACATGTTGTTTATTCTCACTCTCCTCTCTGTCGTGTCCTGTAGCACAACTGAACCCCATGTCCCACACCCAGCACTGTGTGACCAGCATGGGGGCTCCTTCCTGGAACTGCTCTGGCCTGGACGGGGACGAGGTTGACGGCAGCGGGGAGGTGACCGTCGACAGAGGCGAGGGGGAGAATGACAGTCGGCCGCCGCGGGCTGGCCACGGGGAAGGCGGGTTGAGCTTCCTGCTCAAACAGGAAGACACAGAGACCCAGGACGCCTACATTTACCTATACAGCCGCCTGGACGTTGCTGTGAGGGAGATGAGGCAGTATGTCGCTCAGATAGATGTGTAAGTGTTACAGTTTATACAGATTCTGTGCAACTGAATGATTAGATCCTCACCTACCTTTGAATGGCATTTCCTCTGTCTCCATTCCTTATAAATCTCTTATCTCAAAGTGTCATCTATCAAATCAAAAGAAAAGTGTTTACTCATATCCATTCAGAAAATATTTTCAGCTCCAACAGTTGGTGCCGTTATCAGATATTGGCATTCCGCTAGTGTTTATGTGCGAGTAGACTATTTTCATAGCCTTCACGGTGACATTTAGAGATCTGTGCATAAAAAGCTAGGAGCTGTTATCCTCACGCCAGCCTCCTGAGGCTGTTCGTCAGCCTCTCTTTGTCTGTCTGCCCTTTGCCTTGTTTAAAGCTGAGGATTTACAAAAGGAACATTCTTCAGGCCCAAAATATTTCTGGGCCGGGCCAAGTACAGGAACAGGGAGTGAGGCCAGGATAACATCAAGAGAGAGAGAGACACATATTGTGTGTCTGTGCTGAGGAAGGGGTGTGACAATGTGGCTGAATATGTGTTTACGTTTGATTGTGAAGACGTCTCTGCAGAGTGTATTATAATATAAATATAAGCATAATAGTGTCTTGACATAATTTAAAGGATTTAATCCCAATATACTATATATCTCTAAAGCTTTC
Organism: Adelosebastes latens; assembly: GCA_916700685.1. Taxonomy (NCBI): domain Eukaryota; kingdom Metazoa; phylum Chordata; class Actinopteri; order Perciformes; family Sebastidae; genus Adelosebastes; species Adelosebastes latens. The sequence continues at coordinate 23,962 of CAKAKR010065489.1, forward strand.
AATACATTTTTAACTATTTAAAAAAAAATATACTACAAAAATATATTGTACTATGTGCTAAAATAATGTGTAAGTAACACGGCATTAGCCATATTTTGTTAAATGTGTTTTCAAATCTAATTTTGGGAATATCTATATATATTTTTTTAGGCTCTTGTCGTCTATCACCGAGCCCACGCAACTCCAAGGGGAGGGCGGGGAGCCTCCGGTGTACGAGCCGAGTCAGCCACCCTCTCTGGCCCCCTGCGAGGACGGCTGCGACCAGGACAAAGTGGAGCAAGGTGGCATTAAAAGAGTCTGCTTCAAGGTGAACGAGGAGGACCAGGAGGACTCGGGTCACGACACAATGAGCTACAGGGACTCCTACAGGTACTGGTTAAAGACTATGTCACCACGAAATCAAACCGACTCTCTGAAGTTGATGTTAGTATTTAACCTGGTTAGGTGTTCTCAGGCTTAGAAGTTATCTCCAGTGGTGGAATGTAACTAAGTACATTTACTCAAATACTGTACTTCAGTGCAATTTAGAGATTTAGAGGTGCTTGTACTTGAGTATTTCCATTTTTTGCTACTTCTACTCCAGTACAGCTCAGAGGGAAATATTGTAATTTTATTCCACTACATTTATCAGACAGCTTTTGTTACTTTTTACATATCATGTCCTTATATAATATGATGCAGTACTATACTATCTCAAATTTGACAACATTTAAATACTTATAACAGAATAATATAATATTCTATGATAATATAACAATTTGAAAGGAGCCATTCTGCGCAATGACTACTTTTCATACTTTAAGTACATTTTGCTGATAATACTTCTGTACTTAAAGCTGCAGTGGGTAGAATTGGAGCAAATATGATATAAAAAAAGTTATTTTTATAAAACGGTCACTATATCCTGATAGTATTGCTCCTAATGGCATCTGCAAGATTTCACAGACTGGAAGAAAACAACCAATCAGAGCCGAGCTGGAGCCTTGCCGTCTCTGAGCAGCTGTCAATCACTCGCGAACTCTGATCAAACGGTCAAACTAAGCAGCGCTGATCAAATATGAATCAATATTCTGTTACTGTAATGCCTATTTCTCACATAAAATGTTTTCAGAAACATCTTGTAGTGTACTGTTTAGCTGTAAAATGAGAAAATTTGTGACCCGGCAGCCATGTTGAGATCAGTTGAGGAAATACCAAGCACCGCCCACCAGCCGAAGCACACTTTTTAATTCATATTTGATCAGCGCTGCCCAGTATGACCATTTGATTCGAGTTCGCGAGTGATTGACAGCTGCCTCAGTTGAATGAACAGCCAATAGGAACGCTCTCTCTCTGAAATGACCTGTGATTGGCCAAAGTCTCTCGTCACGGGCTAGATTTTCTAAAGTGTGAAAACAGCCATGAGGAGGTGCAGAAGTTTAGTTTTCTCTCAGAACACTTGAATTACAATATGCTGAAAGGTCATTATGGAATTTTAGCTCAATGATGCCAAAAAATTCTGCCTACTGCAGGTTTAAGTAATATTTTGAATGCAGGACTTTTACTTAGTGTGGAGTATTTTTAGGCCATGGTATTTCTACTTTTACTCAAGTTAAGGATCTGAGTACTTCTTCCACCACTGGTTATCTCCAAACTGAGACCAGAGTTGCTTAAAAATTTGTAATAATTTAAAGTCACATTGTCATTCATCTGATAAGCTGCCTGGTATTAAGCGCAATTAATTGTTATTGTTGGAGAAAAATCTTTATTTACCTTTTTATAGCAGCAGCATTGTTATAAAACACACGAAAGGAAACATTGGACACCCTTGTGTTCACACCTGGATTTCTAACTGTGGACTCTATAAAGCATGAGCAACACTCAGACTCCCTCTTTACTCTACAAACCCATAATTCTCATTTCCCCCCTTTGGAGGCTGAGATTCATTCCAGATGTTGGCATTTTAACTCGAGATCGAGGGCTAAAAATGACTTCAAAATGTTTTGGTCAGATCTGGTTATGTCATTTGCTTGTTGTGAGTTCATTCAGAGAGAGAGAGAGTGCGTGTGTGCGCACGGTTCACTGGGCAGTGCTCCACTGAGCCCCACCCTCCACCACCCACTAAGATGTAGTTATTGGTTGTTGGTGTGGTGGGCTGGTGTATAATAGAGCCAAATGTTTGGGGCGCGGCCTCCTCACCCACTCTGTCATTAAGGCCCCGGCCACGCCATGTGAAACGTGACTACCTCATCGCAATAAAATGTAAAAGAGAAATGTAGGCTGTTGTATGTGTGGTTCACACACACACACACACACACACACACACACACACACACACGCGCGCACACGGTGAGGTGTTTACTCAGGATTTTGAAGCCCAGTGGAAAGAAAAAAAACCCTCTGTTCAAGGTAGCAGTATTAGGCCGCACAGTGAATGTGGATGAATCATCCCACATGTGATGAAAAATGCTACTGTGTTTCAGAGGTGGGTGGTGATTCTTTTTTTTTGTCGAGTCTTGCTGAGAGAATCCGACATTAAAGCCTGAGGTGGTGACAGGCCACGGCAAAGCTCAACAGTCGGAGGTCACCGGCTGAGTACAGTTTGTGAGGAACATAATGTGAGAACAAGAACAGAATAGACACACACACGTCACGCAGACACAGGGGGCCAAAGACGGAAAAATACAGAACGAATTAAGGAGAGAAGAGTGTGTGAAGAAATAATGATCGAGTAGTGTTTGTTCTAAACTCTGGTACACTGTTTGTCATAAATCTTTTGGCTCCCGTATCAGTGTATGACCCAGTTAAGCCCTTTTGTCGAGTGTGTCCAGATCCAGCTGAAACAGATTACAGTTCCCTCCAGACATCAGAATGCATCTCAAGTGACAACCTGTGATTGATCTTCCTTTGTCCCTTGTTAACATTTCAAATACTCCTATTCTTCTCTTCTGTTTCTGTAAACAGGAGCCTCTTCATAATCAATCCAATACAGACTGTCGTTTTTTCTCAGCTTCCTTTGGCAAACCAGCTTGCTCAAGATATTACACTTTCTGACCGTATATGAACCTTAATTTCCAGACATAACACATTCCATCTTAAGGATATAATATGCAAGAATTTCCTAAAAAAACAATGTATAGGCTGATACAAAAATAATCCCTCTGAATCATCACTTATGAGCCACTAGAAGTGTGTGGTGGTGTCTGTATCTACAGAGACCCTGTAGATCGCAAGAGCGTCTGTAGCCTCTTATTTTGCTGTGTTCAGGACATTTCTGGGCTTCAGTAAACAGCCTTTTGGCCCCAAGTGGGGATGAACCCCCAGCCTAATAACAGAGCGCAGGGTGTGCAGCCCGTTCAGGTCATCAAATACCGCCGCTTTGTCACGCTCCTTGGCTTCTTGATACCGAGGCACAAGCATTATATATCAATCGATCTCGGAACCCATCAGCTATTGGTCTGACGACGGACAATCCGCTGGGGGCAAGGGGCTATATTTTTGGGGTTCCGGTGTAGCAACTTGAGATACAAGACTAGAGTTTGAGTTGAGAGACAATGTGTACGACTGGATTGTTTCATAAATAGCCAGTTTACAAGCTCATTTTAAACCAATAAAATGATAAATCAATCAACGACGATAGCTGATGGGTTTCAAGAATTTCGGATAAAATAACTTTTTATTTTTCTACGATTCACTGCTTTGTTCTCACTAACGCCGTTCCCTCTCTTCATTCACTCTATAGCTTGCTCGACCATCGCTGCTCTCTCTCTCCCTCCCTCACTTGTTGAGTCGAGGAGGAAGGGCCAACTTTGAATGCGGTGACAAATGTAACACATTATACCTTTAAACACAGTGTGGAAGTCAAATTTGTTTCCAGTTATTTGATATTTGTATTTTGTTTGTTGTCCGAAATGTCCCCGAAGCCGTCGCACCAACGCCCACATTTGTTTAACCATTCTAATAGCTGAGTGCATTGCATTTTGGGCCAATATCTCCTTTAATACCACACTCAAAATTCAAGTGGTTTTAGTGTGCCTTTATGCAAATGGATACAATTTAGAAGTTAAGAAGCAACCTCAAAGGAGGCCGTTGATGAGTTTTCACTGGGATCTCATTGTGCTATCACATGTGTGTGAGTGTGTGTGTTTATGGTGTAGGTTTAGCCAGATCCGCTACTACAAGCAGGATAATTGTCACAGTGGTGCTCACACTTTTGGCAGGAGGTGTGTGGCTAAATTTAGAAATCACCTTGTGTTTGTGTGTGTGTGTGACAGAGAGTGTGTATGTCTGTGAATTCATCCGGAAAAAAACACACCTACCTATGTAGAAGCAGATAGCCAGAAGGGGAATAATACGGGACACATAGGGAGAGAGGGAATTGTTTGTATATTAGGCAACAAATAAAGAGAAAAGCAATGGGAGGCCTGAATACAGTATGATTAGACGGAGTGGGGGGAGAGAGTACAAAGACAAAAACTTGGATTTCCTGGTGTTGCATACACACATATTAACATGAGTGTAACACAGTGTATGTGAATAAAAGCCAGCAGAGAATTCAAGCCAAACTACTAAAAGATGGTCCTATTAGCCCTCTCCCCATAATTGTTCACAGCTCAGAGGTAGCCAATCCCCCCCACCACCACCACCCCACCACTACAAACACACATTCACACACACTTATACACACACATTAGGGACCACAGAATAACTCGGCAGGTGATATCCACCCCCTATTCCACCACACTGTCATCCAGCCAAACCGAGACACAGCGAAGGAAGACAAAGCCAGTGTTGTCGTTTTGTAGCTCGTAGTGGCTCGTAAGCCATTTGTCATGGTAATTCAGCTTGTGAATCATTCAGAGCTCCTCTGAGGGGATCGCGAGCGTGCACACTTGAAGCGATGTATAATTTGAGCCACATAAATCTTCCACATGCTCCCGGTAATCATGTTGAATCACGTAGACGTTTGACTGTAAATACCAGACTATGCCATTTTACAAAACCGTCTCAGGCAGGTTGAAGTTCTCTGCACACACCGATGTGAAGGAATACACTGAAAACTGAGCTGCAAAACACTGGCACATATGTGTTTAGAAATGTATTTGTGTGAATAGGTGAGCTCCATTTCAGTATTTAGGTCTAATGTACACGCTTATTATCAAAATGTCAAATGTTTGGGAGTCTAATGCAGCGACAGTTTACTGAATGCTTCTCTGTGTAAACCAGTGGCGGTTGTTGCTGTGTGAAACATTTAATTAGCTTTGGTCTCACATACTGTAAATCAGAGAAGGCATTTACAATCAGAAGGATTATTTGGCAGCGTAATTACAAGACGCAGCTTTCCAAATCCTCTCTGTGGTTTAAGAACGGAATGAACCCTTTGCTTTATTGTGCATTTTAAAGCTGTGTGCATTTTGTGTGTGTGCTTTATTACAGTGAATGCAACAGCAACAGAGATTCAGTCCTGTCCTACACCAGCGTGCGAAGCAACAGCTCTTACCTGGGGAGTGACGAGATGGGATCAGGTAAAGGAAAGAAAGGAAATGTAACTTTTCTGTCCATCTGTAAACATAGTTAGTGCATTTTTAATGTTTTGTATCCACAGGAGCTCTCGCTAGAATATCTGTCCTTTCATCTCCAGTGACACATTTTCTATTGTTTCGTACTCCAGCACATTGGATTGTATGTGAAACAATTATCATTTCAGATCCAACGTTGGGTAAAGAGTAAGGCTGTCAAAGTTAACGTGATAAGTTAATGCAAATTCGTTTTAATGCCTCTAATTCCTTCAACGCATTAATGCAACTTGCGATTTTTAATTAATCTTAAAAATCCGACGGCAGGCCCGTCCGCTATTCGATCTTTCGGAGGTTGCACCGGGCTCAGTTTTAAAGCTAGAGAGATAGTTGTAGTATCATATGAAACTAAAAGACTTAAGGAATCCATTGGTACCAACCATGTCATACTAGCTTGTCGGGAAGGCTAAATAACGCCTCAAACTTACGCCATATTTTGGTGACGAAAAACTGGCGTGGCCATTTTTAAAGGGGTCCCTTGACCTCTGACCTCAAGATATGTGAATGAAAATGGGTTCTATGGGTACCCACGAGTCTCCCCTTTACAGTCATGCCCACTTTATGATAATCATATGCAGTTTGGGGCAAGTCATAGTCAAGTCAGCACACTGACACACTGACAGCTGTTGTTGCCTGTTGGGCTGCAGTTTGCCATGTTATGATTTGAGCATATTTTTTATGCTAAATTTAGTACCTGTGAGGGATTCTGGACAATATTTGTCATTGTTTTGTGTTGTTAATTGATTTCCAATAATAAATATATACATTTATTTGCATAAAGCAAGCATATTTGCCCACTCCTATGTTGATAAGAGTATTAAATACTTGACAAATCTCCCTTTAAGGTGCATTTTGAACAGATAAAAAAAGTGCGATTAATCACAATTAACTATGGACAATCTTACGATTAATCGCGATTAAATATTTGAATTGATTGACAGCCCTAGTAAAGAGCCAACACAAGAACAAATGTGTCCCTGTCCAAACAGACAACATTGTAAAGTGAATTTAACATAAATAACATGAGCTAGGCCGAAGTAAATACATGCTTACTGAGTGTCAAACAAAGACAAGAAATAATGGATGTTTCAGTAGTTGCCAACTTGTGAATCCTCTTTAGTTTGTGATAACGTTGATCATATGTCACGCTTTCAGCACGCCTAAACAAAAAAATGCTGCAGATATTTCTTGGCGGCGACTGTGGTCAGATATTGTAGACACAACATTTCACAACCCCGCAGCCACATTTTTTATTCTCTGAGCCAAGTATGTGTCCGCTGCTGTTTATCACTTTGTTTTCACAGCATTAAGTCTTAGATAGTCCACAATGAGTCATTCTATTGAAAGGATTTAGCAGCTTTCATGCTGTCATTAAAACAGATGCATCGAAAAAAAAAAGTTTAATAAGTGCAGATGGTCAAATAAAAATGAACGCTGGCGTCCGAATGTGTGATTTCTCCTCAACTTTTTGTTTGGTGTTTTCCGGCCGTTAGGGGATGAGCTGCCGTGCGACATGAGGATTCCCTCGGACAAACAGGACAAGCTGCACGGCTGCCTCGAGCACCTTTTCAACCAGGTTAGTTCCGGGGTTCAGTTTGGAGATGTTGGGAAGTTTTGTGTTGTAGAGCGTCCTTAACCGCTTCCCCGAACCCTAACTTCTAATTTTAACAAAAAATTACAGTAATCTTTGTTCCCCATCTGCACCTCGGAAGAACCAACTAACTGAGGATTGCCTAAATTTAAACTCAGCCAAAAGGTTTAAAACTGAGAGAAAATGAAACAAGAACACACACACACACATCAGTGTTATACCCCCACCTCCACCACCACCACCGGCAAACCATTTGGAACAGATGATTGTGATAGTAATCAGTCAACATCTGGGCTGAGTTACCTCCAGGAGCTCTCTGTCCTCTGGTCAGGATCCTGGTTTTCTCTCTCATCTTTCACTTGACCTCCTTTCTTTCTCTCCCTTCTCTCTTTCTCCTCACACACACACACACACACACACACACACACAAACACACACAAACACACACAGACACACACACACACAGACCTGCAATGATACGTGGACTCCGTTAAAGACATCCATCCATCTTTTCATCTCCTCTTACCAGCATTTGATGTCCTTTGGCCGCCCCCGTGGGCTGCTCTCGCTGCTATAGTTCCTTCCATATGTAAACAGCAGCTCAGGGGGGGGGCTGCAAACACAAGCCTTGTTGTTGTTAATGAAGACCCTTGCCAGAAGCTATCGCAGAGTGTTTGTCAGCATGTGTGTTTGTTTGAATGACACGGAAAGAAAGGAGGCAGCTGGTGAAAGAAAGGAAGAAAGGTGTAGAATATGAGGGCGGATGATTACCTGATAATCTTTCTGCGTGTGTGCTTTTAGGTTGACTCCATCAACTGCCTACTCAAAGGAAATGTCATGACCAAGGCCTGTGAGGAGACCAAGCACTTTTACTCTGACCACAGCCAACCAGGTATGTATTCTTCATATGTGTGTGTGTGTGTTTACTGCTAGAAAGCTGAGAGGGTGTGTCGTCATGCTACTGTTAATACATCTGTTATACAACAGATACACACACTCACACTTTCCTGGATTTTATGTGAACAGAGTTCCGCCAAACAGAAGACTGGACGTTGAGTTGTCATTACATTATCCGCAAGAACATCCAGGAGGACCCTTGGAACCTGCCCAACTCTATCAAAACCCTGGTGGAGAGCCTGCAGAGATTCGTGGACGGTTAGTGGAAAACACACACACATGCACACACGTACAGTACACGTGATCGTATACCGTTACAATCAGCCATCCCATCTTGTTTTCCTTCTGCCTCTACAGATGGGAAGAACCAGCTCCTCCTGGCTCTGCTGAAGTGCACAGGTAGAGTAACATGTCGGCGTTAAATAGAAACCAGTTCATGTTCAGAGTGAGTCAACCTAGATAAAAGCCAGCTCTTAATTTTCCATAAAATTACCAGAGGAGTTATCAAGACAGGCCGTGCAATCACTCAGCAGAATTCAGGCTCAAGCAGCAGGAAACGTCTCATAACTGGAGTATTTAAAATGATTCCAACAGTTTAGAGCACTTTGCAAATGAGATCATCCATCATGTGAACATATAATACAGCCAGTTCCACACCAGGACATCTGCAGGTCCTTAAAAAACATTCAGAGGTTATTGAATTATAACAAAAACATGTATTTAAAATGTCAAGAATACAGTTCTTAACATTTAGTGGTTATCATTTTTATTTTCTTTGATTCTTTCAGTTTGCCATATTAGCTTTGAAACAAGGCATTTCCAATTTTGTATTAATAATGAACAACCTTATATAATAGCCCTATACCAAGTATGTATTCGTTTCACATCTGCTGCAGTGTTCATTTTGTTAACAATGACGATGACGTGACGGCACCGATGTCATTAAACACCGACGTCATTAAACACCGACGTCATTAAACACTGACGGTGACGATATCAAACATGCAATATCGTTGACAAAAAAGACGAGACTAAAATGTAGTTTAAAAACATAAAAACTTACCAAAATCTCTCTTTATTTTTGTCACCTTCCACCTTCTCTTCCCCTCTCTCTGTCTCTTTCTCTCTCTCTCTCTCTCTGTCTCAAACACACAAACTAACTGCAAAGCTGCATTCTTAATCATTCAACTTGTGTTTTACATCAGATAATGATAAGATAAAACTTTTATGTGAAATAAGTTTGACCAAAATGACAGAAATGTTCAATATAATCTGATGACTAAACAGGACTAAGATTAAGTTTTTAATAAATAGCTGACAAAACAGAAAACATTTTGACTAAAATGAAATTAGTTTTCAGGGACTAAAATGTTTTGAGTTGTCGTCGACTAAAACTATGAAGGATAAAAATGACTAAAATGTCACTAAAACTAATAAGGATTTTTCGTTTTAAGACTAAATCTAAAATAGCTGCCAAAATGAACACTGATCTGCTGTATTACTGAAGATGAAGAAGCAGATGTTTAAATTTATTTAGTTTCCGGTATAATCAAATAGATCTAATAAGTCTTCAGCGTTTATTTTCCAGATCAGTCTCATTTCCAGATTGAGGCCAGTTGTTCTGTGTGTTTGTTCAGGGATGAGGGTTGGTGTCAAAGCACATGATGCTCCAGTCACTTTGAACTGTGCTCAGTGGCATATGGTGCTAGTTAACAGGAGATATCCTCTCGGGGGATCCCGACTAATGGAATAAAGTATATGTATCGGAGCAACTCCAGGACGCGTGTAATGAGGAAGGTTACAGTGGGAGGTTGGGATGCCTTCTGCCCACTGACCTTCCCCATAATCTCCCCCTTTGTACCTCCTGAACTCCCTCCATCACTCTCTGACATCAAAATTCCTCTCTCTCTCCTCCCCAACACCAGACACTTCTCTGCAGCTGCGACGGGATGTGATCTTCTGCCAGGCGGCGACGGGCGCCCTGTGCACGCTGGCGGAGCAGCTGCTGGCGGCGCTGCGGTCGCGGTTCAACAACGCCGGAGAGTACCAGGAAGACGGCAAGGAGACCAGCCGCAAGTGGCTGGAGCAGATATCGGTCATTGGCGTGTTGCTACACTTCCAGTCCACACTAGCGCCACACCTGGTGAGGACAGATTTTCTGTTTTCATTTGACAATAAGGTGCAAACTGATGGGTTTTCTAATGAAGCTCCACTTTGTGATGTAGCTTCATAAGTTGCATGCAGTTCTTTTTATCCCCTTACCATTCTGTTCTCTTTTTTTAGAGGGGTAGGGGTGGGGGACAGGGGATGATCATTAAAAAGTCAACAGTAGATGTCACATAGAAGGGGTGTACATCATCTGAAAGCTGGAACCTGAAGATTAATTTGAGATGCAGCTCATCACTGTGTGTCAAGTTTTTCTAGTCATTAATAAGAAACAAGAATTAATTAATAAGTGAATGAATTAATTAAAATAAATTGTGAAAATGTATAAGGGCTTAGAACATTATGATAGAAGTATATGATGGTCATTCCCGTGCTCTATTATGTCTCATAAATTGTTGCATTTTTGGGTTGAACCATTTGTCAAACAGATTTGGTGCTAAATTTAACATTTTTTTACCACTCTAGAATTGATAAAAAATGATCAATAATCCCTCAAAAAATACCACATTAAGACACCAAGACACTGAGGAACACCACAGAAAAAGCCGTGCTGTGATTTGGTATCAAAAACTTTTGACATTTAGAGATTTCTGCAAGAATTGCAATTTTTGGCGATTGGATGGCGTGCTCAGAAACCCCCTTATTGTCAATCTACAATCTACAATGAAAATGGCTACTATGGGGAATAACATCACCACACATGAATACAATTGGGCTCATTGGATCCACAATAGTCTCCGCTTTACAGTCATACCCAATTTAGCCAAATTCCAAGACTGTTTAGGGACCCCAGTAAGCAGAAATATTCAAATACTCTGCACACTGCAGTTTTTGCCCCAAACTGCATGTGATTATCATAAAGTGGGCATGTCTGTAAAGAGGAGACTTGTGGATACCCATAGAACCCGTTTTTATT